>KN472134.1:2747-16990 GCA_000787095.1 Periophthalmodon schlosseri | reverse complement strand
TTTTCATATGTATGTCTCATTTCTGTTCTCTTTGTAAAAGAAAAGTCATACAGTATAAGTATTGTACATGTCATTAATACTTTGCTTAATAAAAAGACCTTTGAAAGAAAGATGATGTCATGTTTTTGGAAGCTTCTGATGAGCTAATTAGAGACACACCTGTGGATGTATTTGAAACACACTGCTTCTTTGTGTAACATCAAGTCAACAGAAATCAGCCAAGATATCAGTAAGATAATTGTTTACTTGCCTGAGAACACCATCCCAAGTGAGAAATATGGGGGTGGCAGCATCATGTTGTGGGGTTGTTTTGCTGCAGAAGGGACTGGTGCACTTCACAGAATAGATGGCATCATGAGGAAAGAATATTATGTGGAAATATTGAAGCAACATCTCAAAACATCAGGAAGTTAAATCTTGGGCGCAAATGGGTCTTCCAAATGGACAATGACCTGAAGCATACTGCCAAACTGGTTACAAAGTGGCTTAAAGATAACAAAGTCAATGATCAATGAAGCTCTGATCTCAGTCCTATTAAAAATTTATGATCAAAGCTGAAAAGGCATGTGCGAGCAAGGTGACCTACAAACTTGGCTCAGTTACACCAGTTCTGCCAGGAGGAATGGGCCAAAATTCCTGCCAACTATTGTGAGAAGTCTGTGGAAATATCTAAAACATTTACAGTTTAAAGGCAATGGTACCAAATACTAATGAAATGTATGTAAACTTCTGACTTTGAAGAAAGTCATGAAAAATTATCTTAAAAAATCCTTCTATTATTTTGGCATTTAGCAAATAGAAATAATTTTGATAATCCTACTTGACCTAAAACAGGAAAAGTTTAGTCTGATTTCATGTCAGACAGTGAGAAAAAAAGCATATGTGTCTTTTTATATAGTGCATGTAAACTTCTGGTTTCAACAGTATCAGTCTATCTCTAAATTACATTTAAACATTGCTGTTTAAATGATAGATTTGAATGCTTGAATGATGAATATTTTACTGTTGTGTAATATGGGGCTGTAAGATTCATTTTTGAATTTAAACAGTCACAATCAGTGACTTCCAAAGGCAACAATTATTTCATTTCCGCTGCAAACAACAGCCCTGTTTTCTCTCCATGGGGTTTATCCTGAGACCTGCTAACTCTGTAGTTCAGAACCCAACAAGTTTGTCCTGAAATACATGTGATTATTGTATTAGTTTAGCAGTCAATATAGAGCTCAGGATAATGTTGTCACAAACTACAGAATTAGACTAATGTTACGGAGATTTAAAGATGCTAAATATTAATATATAAAAGTATTTCTAGCAGTAGCGACCTACCAATTTATCCAGTTGTTTCATGGTTCTTTTGTATGGTATAGATTCTTGGTAGATTAAAGACGATCGATTAGTTGACTAAAATTGGGACGTGGCAAAAGCTGTTAAAACTATTACGTATCTGACCCAAACTGCACTAGACTGTTACGGAGATGTGGAGATGCTAAATACTAATAAATGTATTTAAAACAGTCGTGACCTACCGGTTTCTCTGGTTGTTTCATGGTTCTTTTGTTGACTTTTTTGGTATTGTTTTTTCAAATATATCTATGGTTATGTTTTGCATGTCTGGCCAGAGACATAATGCTTTTGGCATTTGATCCTGAGCTCTCAGTCTTCTCCCAAATGTTAATGTTCCTGTGTTTAAACTTATGACTTTGAACTGAAACTTGGAATTAAAACATTAATCTAAAATTAGAATGGTGTTTGTTAGAGGGGGCGATGGCATAGATTGGCGTCAGTTCAGAGTGTGGTAAAGTGTTTCGAGTATCCTGAGACGTGATAAATAAATCCAGGCTCTATTATTGCAATGTGCCAGAAGATTCACTAGTTTACGTTTATGTTCTAGAAACTGATTATGTCATAATCTCAGACGGTGGGTAGGGGCATATGGAAGAAATATCCAAAATCGAAATCCACAAATGTTGAACCTTATCTTTATTTGTAAAGATTGGGTCCATAAACCTGCAATATTTATCTCATGTTTTAAAGTACTTTCAGCTGACAACAATCACATCTTTGGAGGCGAATTATGGTACCACTTTCTGAGGCTACTGTGAAAAAATTACTTCACTTTGTTTTTGTATATTGACAGAGAAGACATTGAACTTTGTCAGTTTTTGTTTCATGTGGATAGGCTCAGTAATTACAGTGATATTAACCATAAACCATGTCGACAAATCTGTAATGTGACAGTTGAACAGAAAATTTGAAAAATGCCCCTCAACATTCCGACTGAGTGGCACTGAGGCCGAACTATGAGCAGTGAAATGTGTTTTATCGATTGGAGCTATGTTTTTGGTTTTAATTAACCTTAAACGTGGAAACTGAAAGTAGTTTCTCGTTCTTTATTTGTGAGGGACCGTGTACACATTCATTAATCTTACAAAAGAAAACATGATTTGTATCAGATTTACCTACTGCTGCCATCCATCTCCGCTGTTGCTGTGCAGAGCTTAGCTAGCTTGTTAGCCAACGATAGGGGGAGATAAAGGACATTTCAACTCACCCCACAACAATTAATCTTCTCAACACAGACTCAGAAACATGTGATTTATTTCTGTGTCTGATCCAAAGTCTGTATCAGTGATAAATGTGGCTGTAGCCTGCAGTGTCCCTGTTTAGCTATTAACTGTTTTTTTTTTTTTACTACTGTTGACTTGATTTTCTTGTTTTATATGCCAGGTACAAACTAAATATTTAACAGAGTTGTAGACTTTTATATTTGTTATTAAATTGTAGCAGCTCTTTCACATTTCGGATGAGTTTTCTCAATCCAGAATGATCTCTCTCTATTTTTTATACTGATATCAGTCTGTCCTCTGTTGCATCTCAAGCAAAATTAGACTAATGTTACAGAGATTTGGTCAAACATAATCGTCCAATCTGATCAGTTTTTTTTCAGTAACACGTAAAACAGAGGAGCTCATTGGTCACCTATGATTTACAAGTAAAATCAAATTTATCTCACCTCAGATGAACAGAGTGTAGTTCTTCGCCCGTTGATTCTACAGAAATCCGCTGTGTTTTTGAGTCCCCTGTGAGATGTATCTTTCCTTTATTTCTGCGATAATTAATGACAGACCATGAGTGTCCCTGATTGGCTAATCCACCTTTCAATCACATCCATTTGAAAAGAGATTCACCAGTGGCCAGACTCACATCTTCGTAAAGTATTGAAGAAGTGTCTTCTGGATCCCAGGCTATGAGTTTTGAGCTTTTACAGAAAAGTCATTAAAAAAAATCAGAATGATGTTGCCACGCGAATCCAACCTATTAAATACATGGCTAATTCTTCTGCTAATGACATCACCGCATTGTAAACATTGTAGAGAACAACCAATGGAGAGATGTGCTGGAGCCTAATCCATGTCCCATTGGAGCCACAGTGCAAACAAACCCTGACAAGCCAATGACGTCCAATCTGGCAACTTAATTTTTTTATTGCTGGCCTGCCAATAATCTAATACCCGCTGTGCCTTGGGTGTTTACAAGTCAACAACAAAGCGTTTCTCAGTCCCATTTGGATCACTCAAAATGATTAGCACGAAGCTCTTTGATAAGACCTGAATTCCAGCTATAGTTAGAGCAATATTACATTTACTCACGGCGTCTTAGCTTCTAATAAAAACATCAAAATGTCTTGTACAATTCATGTGTAAAAGAGGAGAAGAAAGAGGAAAGCGCGTTAAGTTTGGGTCTGTAACCTTTCCAAGATCAAAGTGCGTAGTATATTAGTATGCACTTCATATCACAGAGCACCTTTAATATCAAGGCTGAGTTTGAACTTCAGTGAACCGTGTTTTTCACAAACACTGAAATCCTAAAACCTGACCTGTATCTTGGCCTGGTGGCATCAGCTGTTTATCACCAAGTCAATAAGTTTAATGCAACACAATGGAACACAAAGCAATAACATCAACATGGAGGCAAGCACCGGAAAAGTTACATAGTGCACCTTTAAACAATGTATTAACTGAAGGTTTTGCTCAGTTTTCTTTTTGAAAAGATTTAACTTTAAACCCACTGATCAAATCTTTGACTGAATTCAAAATAATTAATTAAATATTGGATTTATATAGTCAGTCATGACACCCAAAGTACTTTACAGTGCATTATTCATTCACTCCACACTCAGTGGAGTGAGGGGGCAATGGTACAGATTGGCAGCCTAGCTTCTGTTAGTCTGCCCCTGGGCAGCTGTGGCTACAATAATATTTTACTGTACTGACAGATGTGAGGTTGCCAATCTGTGCCATCGGCCCCTTTAACCACCACCAACACACTCACACACAGACCACATTCATATTAGGTAATGTGGGTGAAGTGTCTTGCCTGAGGACACAGAGATTGGCGCCCCACTGTGGCACCTCATATTCCTAGTGGTCTCCCATGCAAGTACTAACCAGGCCCAGCAGGGCTGGGCCTGGTTAGTACTTGCATGGTACCTAGCTTCAGAGATCTGATGAGATCAGGCTTTGACAAGCCGGTCTGGCCACATCACCACAGAGTAAACACTGAGCTCAAATGCCAAATGAAATCAAACCTAAAGCAAGACAAAAATCATAATGAATGTAGACAGAGCTCTCCAAGTTGTTTGTGACACTTGGAGCCAGCAATGTTTTATTTGTACAGTTTTGTACGTGATTCACATAAAAAACAAAACATTAGAAAACCTTCTCAGTATGCTCTGTTTGTTATGTGCATTCACTTTAAGATAATTCAATTTGATGCTTTACAACAATGAATATTACTTTATTCGAATTGGGTTTTGGAGTAACTTCATTTGCTTTATGGCTTCAGGCACATTTGGTGGCACTTCCTGCATTTCCGATTCCGTTCTTTTCTATTCTACTCCTTCGGTTAATCTTATTCCATCTGAAGAAGTCCATGTTGGTGAAAATATTCTTGAAATAGCTCTAAATATGACAATCCATCTTTGTTTTGGTCGGCCTGTAGCACATCGCTCATATTGAGTCCCAGACACAGTGGCAATAATCTAATAAAACTATAGCACATGCTTCCAATACAATTTAATAGACAAAAGTTCTCCCTTTTACTTTGAACTATCAGGGGAAGTTCAGAAGTTTAGAAAAACAGTAAAGTGATCTAACTTCGGGCCCCTGTTAAACCCCATGCCAAAAAACGATATTGAAAACACACCACTGAGGGTCCAGCGTCTCCACAGCAACAATAAAATATACTGAAAGACGTGATTCAGAATTATTCAGTCCATTCAGAAGCAAACAGCAGGAAGCCCAAATAGCGTTTACGTAATGCGTGACTTTTTCAAATGTTAAGTGAGTGCGTTTTGACTGACTGGATGAGCAAAGAGCAGAACTGAAGAGCTTAAGAGCAGAAATCTTTTAAGAACTGATGCACTGAACTAAAATGCACAAAAAGCATTAGTGGAGTGATTTACATTACGAAAAGGTTCGATTTTTTTTGGCTCAACAAGGCTCTAAAATGTTGTCAAAATTCCATGGTGAACTTGATGATTTTAGTATTTGACTTGGCAGCGATATTTCACCCCGATTTTTCACCCCAATTAGTCCAATTATTTTCTATTGTGAGATTAAAGCTACAGTATGTAACTTTTAAGCCAAAACATCTACTAAAATAAAAGCATGTCGGTCAAAGCGCTTTACATCAAGGAACCACTCACCCATTCACACAGACACTGGTGAGAGGTGGGGTTAAGTGTCTTGCCCAAGGACACAACGACAGCATTCATCTGTGGGAGCCGGAGTCACACCGCCAACCTGTGGGTCAGCGGATTTGACCGCTCCACCAATGATGTTTTATGTTGAGAGCGGGATTCAAACCGCCAACTTTCTGATCAGTGGACAAATGTTCTACCAACTGAGCTACTGTCGTTACTGTTTGGTTTTTTGCTTTTTTTTTTTTTTCATTTTGGTTGTGTTTATTTGGTTGTTATCGTCCTTACTGTGAGCGAGCTCGCATCTCCACAAACCCAACTCTTATTTGACCCGGGCCTCCTCCTGCAGCTTGTTACCATGGAAATGTTGTTGCTTTGGCTATAATCTCCCAGTAAAACGTATCTTATCTCCATGGAGAACGTTCGTATGGTTTTAACTTTCTGTTTCCATCGGTGTCCGCAGGTGACATGCCATCTCCAGAAAGTTACACACTGTGGCTTTAAAAAACAAAAGATTTAACCAGATAAAAGGTATTACTGATGAGCATGTTTTCGTTTTATTTTTTATTGCATTTTTAAATTTTTTTAAATTTTTTTAATTTTGATGTTTCACTTACTACAATACCAATTTTTCAGATTTTGTGAGGTCATAAAAATGTGAACCCGTTTCTGATGATCCATGTGATTTGAGGACATGGCACGAATCACTGGAAAACCTTACTTTTGCTGTCGCCAGAGACTCACGAAATATAAATACGCCTTTAAAAACTTGGAATATCGAATGTCTTTCCAAGTTTAGCTCAGAGCCTCCATATTTTCATGGTGATGCTCAACTAACTGCATTTTTGACAGAAAGAGTTTCATCATTTCGAGGGTGAGTATAATGAAATATAAACTAACTGCTGGAAGTAGCATGTCTATGGAGGAGGGACAACAGGTTTTACAGATACAAAATATAAAACTGTGCCATTATTTCGAATGAGAACTTATTTTTGGTTAAGTTTTGGTTTTCGTAATTACATTTTGCTCAACTTGTATTCGTACACATTTCAATGAGTTTCTAGAGGAATCCGTATCGATCTGATGTTGCTTTTCCGCAGACAGATGGACCAAAACCCGGTGAGATGGAGAGATTTGACATTGAGTCTGCTATAAATCCAGGTTATGAGCTGTGTCCTCCTGGTGGACTTGTCACACTGTGGAAATAACATATTATTGATTCAGTGAAACCTAATTTTGGTGCCTTACAACTTTTCATATTCCCAAAAGTTAAACCTGCGCCAATACTTTACGAAGATGTGAGTCCGGTCAGCTGTGAATCTTAGATGGGCGTGACTGACAGGTGGATTAGCCAATCAGGGACACGCCTGGTCTGTCTGTAACAAAACAAATACGGCTGCTTACGAGGAAAAAAGAAGGGAAAAATATCACAGACGCTGAAAAACACGTGGATTTCTGCAGGATCTATGAACAAAGCACTAAACTCTGAGGTGAGGGAAATGATTTTGTTTGTAAATGATAGATGACCATTGAGCTCCTTCGTTTCACACGTGCCACTGAAAAAAGAGAATCTGATTGGACGATTACATTTTGTCGGACTTGAGACGCGACCGAGAGATATGATTGTGGATTTGCCAGGCGAGTAGAATCAATGAGCGAAGCACTAAATCTGAGATTTTTGTCTTAATTATGGGATGCATCACTGAAATAAACTAATCTAACTGATATTCCTCTGTATAAAAAACACAGATCTCATTCTGAACTTGCAACGGAATAAACCGGGAGCACATATCATTCCAACTGCTTGTTACTGTTCATTACACGTGAAACCAGCAACGCCTTGGGGGCCAAAAGCTGGTCCGGTTCCTGGAGGGAGTCTCTAAACGTCACTAGGTTGATATAACAAAGCCTCTAGTGGATTGTCCTCAGCATAACAGAGCCTGGGACCCAGAACACACACTTCTTCAATACTTTAGGATGTTTGTCTGGTTTTATGCAGCTAAAACCTGGAACAATCCTCCTGAAGATGTGAGACAGGCCTCGACTTTGACAATGTTTAAATCCACAACGCTCCAAACGTTTCTGTTTAGCTGTGCAGGGTTTTTTCTGCCTCTTCTCTTTTAATGTTAATTTTATGATGATTATTTATGTTTTGATTTGTTGTATTGTGATTTTAATGTCTTTCTTATTCTGTAAAGCGCTTTGAATGACTTTTTGTACGAACTGTGCTATACAAATAAACTTGCCTTGGTCAGTGGTGAATCTCTGTTTTCGAATGGGCGTGACTGACAGGTGGATTAGCCAATCGGGGACACGCCTGGTCCGTCCGTATCAGGAAGTAATAAAGTAAAAACATGTCACATCTCGGATTTAGCGAAGCAGTAAACTCTGATGATCTGAAGCGACGTAAATTTGATTTTATTTGTAAATCATAGGTGACCAATGAGCTCCTTCGTTTCACGTGTCACTGAAAAAAAACTGATCTGATTGGACGATCGTGTCTGAAGAGGGAGTGGGGACGAGACTGATGTCAATCTGTATAAAAAACACAGAGAGAGATCAGTCTGTATATTACCAGGCAAACAACAGAACAGTAGTGCGCCTTTTGGGACGCCAGGTGCGCTTTGAAAGAAAATAATCCAATTTGAGTAAACTGATTCAAGCAGTTATTTAATATTTTATGAAGGAATTTGCAATTTTGGAGCGCCCTGAGCAAACACGTGAACCAGAAAAGACAGAAATGACCATTACTGCAAAATTCCTAGTGCCAGATATACACAGAAGGCTGATTAACACTTCACCCCGGCAGGAAGTCACACCTCCTCGTCTGGTGGCTCTGGGGCTTTGGCAGCACAATGACAGTGGCAAAAGGTGGATTTCTGGTAAATTAAAATATCTGGAACCGAGGCAAAGAGAACCCGAACAGAAAAGCACTGGCCTCGGAGTCTCTGGGGACGAGCTTAGGGCTAACGACGCTTTCTCAGAAAAACAATGTCACGGAAAAGTCAACCGCTTATCGTCGTGGAGATGTTATTTATTGCTTTGCCTGGAATGTTCCGCGGTATGGCCTTTATCTCCACGGAGACAGGCAGGTGATGCCAGCTGGCCGGATTACAGGTCGGATCTGTGGAGAGGTGCCACCACTCACTTAATAAATGCAAGACAGATGTGTGGGGCGACAGTAGCTCATTTGGTAGAGTATTTGTCCTCTGATCCAAAAGATGGCGGTTCAAATCCCGCTGTCAACATAAACATCATTGGTTGAGCGGTCAGATCCACTAACGCACAGGTCGATGGTGCAATTCCAGGTTCCACAAGTGAATACTGCCCTTGTGTCCTTGGGCAAGACACTTAACCTCGTCTGCTGTGTGAACGGGTGAGTGGTTCCTTGACGTAAAGTGCCTTTAAGGTGGAAATGCGCCATCTAAAAATGTGACCGTTTACCATAGTGCCATACTGTGGAACATTCCAGGCAGAGCAATAACATCTCCATGGAGACGAGCAGGCAGAAAAGTGACATAATGTAACTTTAACCCTGTAATGCCTGACCCCAGAAATAATGGACAGAAAATTCTGATTTCTTGAATCTGGCCCTTTCACAGAATTTGAAAAAAATTACAAAAATTATTATTAAATCATCTTGGATTGTCCCGTGTTCTGTGTTTTAATTGTTGTAGTGATAAAGGTGTAGTAGTAGATAAAGGTGTAGGTGTATAGGTGATGTAGATAAAGGTGTAGGTGTAGTGATAAAGGTATCCATCAGGGAGTGGAAGACAAGTATCAGATGGATACAAGAGGGTTTTGAGTGAAGTTTTTACCATAAGGTGACGCATTAGGTCTCAGAAATGCTTGTATCAAATTTGATACATTTGGCATTATAGGGCTAAGATTGATCCTGACATACAGTATATTTTAGTAAACGTGTACCGCCGTCCAGAAATAGCATTGCTCAGGAATAGTCTCATGTATTTTTTCTAGTGATTTTCAGGGATAGTCTCACGTATATAGGGATAGTTTCATGTATTTTTGCTCATAAATCACTGACAATACAATGCAATGCAAAAAATGTAACTCGGTTTCTCTTATTTGTTTACCACGATCCAATAGTGTGGAACATGGCAAGTCGCTGTCACCATGATAAACAAAAGCCCTTCACGAGTCTATGCACTGATAATGAATTCAACATGTCAATGCAAATAAGATGGAATGATCAGGCAGAGAGCAGAGTTCAAAAATAGAAACGAAAGAGACAGATATGAGCAGTTCTGACAGATTGGCTCTTGGGAGATTTAAGTCATGTTATAATGCTGTTAACTCATCAAAAACATACCTGGAGTTGTGTTTTGTTTCATTCACACATGTTTGAGTAATTCTGTATTATTAGTCTGTCTGCATCTCCAAACCTCAAAATGCCCTGTTCCACCTTGTGATGTCATGAAGCGGTAGTTTTCAAGTTCACATCTACCTTTTACCTTTAGTTCAGTAGAGATCGGCAATTCCAGGGCTGAAATGATCCAAATGATTCTAGTGAAGTGGTGTGGAGTTTAAAAACACAGTGAAGCACTTCCTGTATCACCACGTGACATCACAAGGTGGAACAGAGTGTTTTCTGTTTGGAGAAGAACAGGTGTGAATGAAACAAAACAAAAATCCAGGTATTTTTTTGAAGCAGAAACATTATAACATAGATCAGAAAATAGCATAATATGAGCCCTTTAATATATAGAGAAAAAAACTAAATTCTTGTCAGGATCGGTTGGGTGATACAAACAAAAATGAATAACTTTTTGCATTATCTGAATAACAAACGGTATTTTAAGAATGCAGCTTGGTTGAGGTTTAAGTGTCACTCAAAACGTGAATTGACAACACAACAAAAGGATAGAAACGTCACGCATCAGAGGCTGCCCTTGTTTGGGGAGACTAGACTTTTGACGCAATTATTTATAGTTTTAATGGAGAAAAAAATACTCCTGATGTTCTAATTTTGCAAATCTATAAAACAATTGCAATATTATCCATTTATCAATATATATTTCCCACCTGTAGGACAACAGAAAACCCACGTGCCACAAATGTTTTGATACTAGGCTCCGTACCTGTCCCTCTTGTGGTCGTCCTGCAGCCTCCCCTTCGTCCCACATATTTATAGAGATTGACCCACGATTTCACTGACGAATGACTTATAAAACGTGAGATTTAATTACAATTTTGTAGTTCGTACCTCCATGCCCCGCCGCATCCAGCAACACAACCTTCTATCTTTTCTACAATTTGAGATAGTTACCCTTTGGGATGCCCCGTCCCATTACCAACAGCGCGTCTACCAAAACAGTTTCCAGAGGTTAACACTAGCAACACGATAAGAGCGCTTCAAGTCACTCCACGTACGGAACACACGTCACTTCTCTGATGGAAAAAACAAGATCCACGCGTGAGGGGCATGTCAACACGGGCTTAGCTCCACTTGACCAAACCATCTCCACAGCGCAACCTGTGCTAACCCACCTACCGCTCAATTTCACGCTGGACTGACCCCAAACGCTGCTACCATCCATCAGCGCTTATCTGGTAATACGCCAGTTGTTCTAAACGGCCAGTGGAGACATGACAGAAGTCTACGGACAGTTAGTCAGAGTAAAAATGTGTCAGTGTTGTTTCTTAAATTTAATACAAAGTAGATCAAAATTACAAACGTGACAGTCCAGGAGTCCCACAAATAAAATAAAACTCCAATAATTTCTCTTTTTGCATGATCTGTGTAAATATATTTTGTCACAAGTTCAAATTTCAGATGCCAGCATGAAATAGTCGCGCCATCTTTACGCACACGCAACATTGGACGCGTGTGCCAAAGTGCGTAATTTGTCTCCAGGTTTTGTTATGGTTTGTAAAGTGGCAAAAAAATAAACGCAATTTGACTTTTTACTCACCGACAACAAGCAGAAAGCATCCCGTACCGACATCCAACCCGGGAGAAAGAGAGGAGACGTAGATTTCCATTTAGAAGTGCGCTGCGTAACCGAGCGGCTAAAAGCGCTATTTCTTCCTGAGATGTGAGACAACTGTGGCTCTCCTCTGTCAGATCCACATGCTCGCGCTGGAGTCTTCACGCGGAGGGAGAGAGGCACGCGGAGGCACACACTCACGCGCGTGCACGAGCTCCTCAGGACGCACGCGGCCACAGGGACGCTTCTAGGAGCTTTTGCACGTGGACAGGCCCCAGCAGAGCATTTAGGGGGCCCCGAGTGGATTTGTCGGAAGATACTAGTTTGAGGAGACAAAGTGTGGTTCAGATTACAGCAGAAATTTCAACGCTAACTCAGAAGTAGATTTATTTGAATTGCAATACTGCTAAGTGTGAGTTGTATGTATGTTTTTAATGGTTTCAAATGAGACATTTCCTGTTTTTTTCTCATTAAATTATATGAGTATAATTGCATAATACAGTGTTTGTCATGGATACTGGTGGTGCACAAGGACTTCTTCAATTCTTGTATTTGCCTAGATTAGACTAGGGCTGGGGGGTATGGTGATAAAAATCGAATCATGATCTGATTTAAGCTCTATGCTCAAGCACGGACAGTTTTTCTGGAAGGCTCTGAGTGAGTGACAGCTGGATTTAACCAATCATAGTGCGGCGCCATCTTCCAGAAGAGGCAGATGACTTTATTTACCTCTGTTCTAGAAAGAAACCATTTTATTTCATCTGCTTGATCAGTTTCAACATTTTTAATCTGGCAACGTTGTGCTTATTTTACCATTTACTGTAAATTATTATTGGTTAAAGATGCACTATGTAACTTTTCCAGAGGGGCGCCTGCTACACGCTTGTCTCCATGGAGATGTTATTGTTCTGGAAAGCAATCATTTTATTTTGTTTGCCTAATCAATTTTAACATTTTTATCTGGCAACATTGTGCTCATTTAAACATTTTCCTTTAAATTATTCATTGGTTAAAGACACACTATGTAACTTTTCTAGAGGGGCGCCTGCTACATGCTTGTTTCCATGGAGATGTTATTGTTCTAGGAAGCAACAGTTTTATTTCGTTTGCCTAATCAATTTCAACATTTTTATCTGGCAACGTTGTGCTTATTTTACCATTTACTATAAATTATTATTGGTTAAAGATGCACTATGTAACTTTTCCAGAGGGGCGCCTGCTACACGCTTGTCTCCATGGAGAGGTTATTGTTCTAGAAAGCAGTAAAGCTTCTTAAGGACTACGGTTCTAGAAAGCAACAATTTTATTTCGTTTGCCTAATCAGTTTCAACATTTTTATCTGGCAACGATGTTATTGGTCTGGAAAGAAACAAGAAAATTGTTGTTTTGCACTTTTCTGGACTGAGATGTCTGATGTTTTTCCTGGGATCTGCTGTAGCCACTCGACCACTGCCCTGAGTGCTCCGATGACCACGGGCACCACTATATATATATATATATATTTTATAATTTTGTGTTAGCTTTTTTCTGTGTACTAGCGACTTATCCACAGTTCTGCCTAGTAACAGACCTTCACTTAACCTTACCTACCTCCAATTGCTCATCTGTATTCAAACGTTGCATAAAGTTGAATAATTCCACGTTCGTCATATCAGAAATAACCGATCTCGCCGTTGTATTTAGTCACAGTACATCTGCAGGTAGAACCTCCGCTCCAAGGCCAGAAGTGCTCCTGATTAGTCCCACACGTGGCTTAAACCCAAGTACAGTGTCCCTCCAGACCGTGTACAAGAGCTGATCGCAGGCACGGCGTCGCCACATCAGCCGTGCCGTCGCATCGGTAATGGGCCCTGTACTTTACGCAAGGAGAGCAAACAGAATCCTCGTTCTCTCACATAATGGTCCCACGGAAACCAGCGTGTGTGAAAATACAATGTAATCAGAGTGACAGCTGTACGAGTTTAAATGAGATCAGAACATGTGAGCTTCATCTGACGAGTCAGCAGCAAGTTAACGAGAAGATTTTTGTATGTGCTGCGGGATAACTGTGTATTTAAGCCCTGTTCATGTTAATGACTGAGGAAAAATAAACTGGTAATACTACTACTACTACTACCACTACTACCTCTATCGCTACTACTACTACTACTACCACCATTATCACTACTACTACTACTACTACCATTATCACTACTACTACTACTACTACCATTATCACTACTACTACTACTACTACCATTATCACTACTCCTACTACCCCCACCACTACTACTACTACAAATAGTACTACCACTACTACTACCACTACTGCCACCACCATCACTACTACTACTACCACCACCACTACTGCTACTACCACTACCACTACCTATACTACCACTACTAATACCACTATTACTACCACTACTATTACTACCACCACTACTACTACTAATAGTACTACCACTACTACTACCACAACTGCCACCGCCATCACTACTACTACTACCACCACCTCCACTACTACCACCACCACTACTACTACTATCACTACCACCTATACTACCGCTACTACCACTACCACTACCACCACCACTACTACTACTACTACTAAT
>KN472132.1:4153-20623 GCA_000787095.1 Periophthalmodon schlosseri | reverse complement strand
CTACAAGATGGGAACAATGGAGGAAACACACTGTGAACGACTTGACGGGGGACGTTGTAATACGGCGCCACACGTGCAGATGGCGCCGCTGAGGAACGTGAGGAGAGGAGGTAAATGTGACCACAGAACTACAGCTGACGGGTTTGGTCATGCAAGGATCTTATTTGAAAGATCTATTGGCTCTGGGCACAGTAGCACGCTAGCTAGCTCACGGTGTCTCAAAGCTAACAGTCATTTTTATTAAAATAGGAAAATATAAAATAAACAACCTATTAAAATTCAAATTAATTAAAATAAAGAATACCCAGTTATTTTTATAAGTAGAGTACTTCAGTTTGTGGGGTTGTTTTGATATTTAGATTTTAAACACGTCCAGAAAAACTAACAAAAAGACTGAAATATGAACTGACAAACTAATACGAGAATCCTCAAAACAATATTATTACGTCAACTAGCGGCTTTTATCCAGAATAAGACCAGAGATCGTGTTGTTTGGGAGGAAATGATGGCACTTCAAAAACTGTAACCTTTTCGATTTGCTAATTGCGTCCATTCAAATAGGCTCTGTGCACAGTAGCATGCTAGCTAGCTCACGGTGTCTCAAGGCTAACGTTCACTTTGATTAAAATCGGAAAACATAAAATAAACAACCTATTAAAATTCAAATTAATCAAATAAAGACTAAACGGTTATTTTTAAATGTAGAATACTTCAGTTTGTGATGTTGTTTGAATATTTATTATGCCTCAAAATTAGCATTAGCGTTAGCACTGAGGCACAAACATGTCTCTTTCTAAACACAGAAGTGTCTCTGGTGAAGTATTTTATTTGTGCAGTGTTTTAGCGCGACTTGGCAAAAACCTCACAGAGATGCAATTGGACAGGAAGTAGTGACGCTAACAGTGAGGTTGGGGGCGCTGTTGTGCACACAGCCTATACCCAGATAAGACAATCTGCCGCATGTCGCTCCCCGCTCTTCACCCCTATCCCACAATGCTTACTGCCCTGGTCAAATAAAAAAAAATACAACTGTAACCACATCACGGTTTAAAAAATGATCTCTACTTTAAACCTTTAGATTCACTCTTTCACTCAGCCCTTAGTTTCGTAACAGGTGATGAATTTAAACCCGTCTTTTCACTCTACGAAAAAGCAGGTCGGCCGTCGCATCTGTCAGAAGAACAACACTGTATAAAATGTATTTGTAAGAGACTACGACGACAGACTCACTCAATATCTCACTTGTTCATTAATCATCGATACGGGAACTTTTAATACAAGATCTCATGTTCGTATAAATCGAAGGACTGGACGAGGGCTTTGGGCCGTTTCGCATCACAAAAATGGAATATATTTCAAGGACAAGCAAAATCGGATACTTTGGTGCCACTGATGCACTTAAATAATCTGGTGATAAACATTTATAATCACACCTGCTCCTGTTTTTAATGTTTTGAATGGATTTACGTGCTTGTACTTTGTTTGTACCGTATTTTCCGGACTATAAGTCGCACTTTTTTTCATAGTTTGGCCGAGGGTGCGACTTATACTTATGCGATTTATATGTGAAATATGTTTGTTTGTTGTTGTTTTTTTCATTATTATGCATTTTTTGGCTGGTGCGACTTATACTCCGGTGCGACTTATACTCCGGAAAATACGGTATATATGTTTTTCTGTATTTTGAACAGGTCGCCCATGAAAAACAAAGTCTAAGCGCTCTCATTGGGTCTCCCTGTATAAATAAATCTAAGATAATACATGTGTGTTGGTAATGTAAGTATCGTTCCACATGTATTTGCTATTATGACTCAAGGGATTTCCTGTTTATACAAAACCCAAGCGCCTAAACCAGTTCATTTCAGTTCCTTGTTGTGTAACATGCAAATTTCTCTGTACAATATGATGTGATAATGCATAAACACTCACAAAGGAGTGAGAACAACCATATTACTCCTACCTCTCACTATTATTCTCACTGTTATTTCAAGTTCTATGAAAACTGGATGCTTTTCTGAATGAGCCAAAAGAACATCTACTTGTCCCTACAAACAGCGGTTCCATACAGCAGTCCCAGAATCACGAGTTACTGCTGGAGAGTTGAAGAGGTTGGTCACGTTTAGGGCTCTGAAAGTGACCTACAAGACCTGAACTTCAATTTCATTTATTTTTATTTATACAGGGGCAGCCCAATGATCGTGCCCTGTTAAAGGTCCTATATTACACAAAATGGACTCCTGTGAACTTTAAGCCATGTTCTAATGTTGTTACCGCCTCAAAAACACGCCTGGAGTTGTGTTTTGTTTCATTCATGCATGTTTAAGTAACCCTGGATTATGAGGTTGTCTGCATCCCCAAAGCTCAAAATGGTCTGTTCCACCTTGTGATGTCATGAAGTGGTAGTTTTTAAGTTAACATCTACTTTTTACCTTTTGTTCAGTAGAAAGGGGCAATTCCACGGCTGAAATCATCCAAATGATTCTAGTGAAGGTGTGTGGAGTTTAAAAACACAGTGGAGCACTTCCTGTACTACCACATGACATCACAAGGTGGAACAGAGTGTTGTCAGTTTGAGAAAAGAGCTCAGTCTAAACATGCAGGGATTGTGTGTTAAACATGTGTGAATGAAACAAAACACAACTCCAGGTCTGTTTGCGACGAGGAAACGACATTAGAACATAGATCAGAGAACAGCGTGATATGGGCCCTTTAAAATCTTGTATTAAACGTTCCCTCTAGTGGTGCCAGCGAGAATGGCAGGTTAAACAAAGCGGTTGGCATCATTCTGGGTACGTGGCCGTACATCTGCTCGGGCTGCGGTCCTGTCCCGCTCTGCTGCAGGAGGGCACTTCTCAGCTGGCCCACCGACACTCGAGTGTGGAGCTGTGGGCCGTCGGCCGGACCCTCCCCCTCCGCGCCGTCCTGGGACCCGGGCCTGGGGGGCGCGAGGCGGGGGGCAGAGAGGAGAGGAACAGGGAGTCACACAGAGACGCAATGCCAAATATAGTTTCTCTGGTAAATTGTTCTAATTAAAGCTGTATTGTGTAACTTTTCTGAGGGTGGAGATGTCGGGAGACGCTTTTCCTGCACACGTTCTGTCTTGTATGTATTTATTTATGTTCTTTTTTTGTATTAATCAAACATACATGCTAACTGAAACCCACAGAGCTAGCATAATTTGGTCTGTCGGAGCCGCCTGCTTGTCTCCATGGAGAAGTTTTTAAAGCCATACTGTGGAACATTCTCGACAAAGCAATAACATCTCCATGGAGCGAAGCAGACGCCGTCCTCTCTTCCACCTTCAGTTGTTTTCATGTTGGGTTTTGTATTTACTGATGTACGCAAAACGTGTCAGAGCATCAAGCACCAATGAGTTTGGATAATACAGATTCAGTGAAAACTACTAGTACGAACGGCACTGGTTTTACAAAACTAATGGTAAATGTGTCCGTAACCCGGGGCAACAAGAGCTAAACTTTTAAAACGCAACTCCATAAGTGGGATATTTGAAGCGGCGAACGTCGGCGCATTGGGGAAAGTTATAAGTCTGTGCCAGTGAAGGGGGGACAGTTCGGCCTGGAATCTCCCGTTAGTTTGAATAGAAACAAAGAGCAGAACATGACTAAAAGAAAACAGCACCTGCCCCGCTAAAGGCCACCGCACGCACACACACACACACACACACACGCACACACACACACACGCACGCGCGCACACGCACACACATCCATTTAAAGCACATACGGGTAACACTGCTCTAAATATACAGACAAGAGCAGGGGGCAGGGGTGGGTTTTCACGACCTAACTGACCTAATAAAGTGAGAAAAAGAAGCTGGGACGGGATTAAAAAACCCCAAAACAGAACAAAACGCATAACCTTTATTACAGATGTGGACAGGGGAGTCGACGGGGGGGAGGACAAAGGGGTCTGTTGTCCCGGGCCCAGAATTAGAATTACTCTCTTCCTGTTAATTTATATTAGAGGGGGGCCCATTTGAGGTTTCTTGCCCCGAGGCCCCCAAATTTCTGTCGACGGGCCTGGATAGGGGAACAAAACAGTGAGTAAATAAACCGTAGGCCCCTAATCTTCTTACGCTACTGATGGATCATTTTGCGCAATAAAATATGTTATAACTTGTAACGATTCGGATGTTTTTAAATAAAGGAAGAGTCTACTCTAAGTAATGTAACGTTACAAGATCTTATTCTCAAAAGCCAAATCTGTTTTAGGGAAATAAAAATATTATTCCGTCCCACTTTGTTTAAATCCGCTCAACAATTTATAAAAATATATAGTCTTTTGCCAGCTCACATTACGTCGGCGTCATACGGGCAGTGGTGGAAGAAGTATTGTGTTACTTAAGTAAAAGTACAGAAACCAGAGCAACAAAAATACTCAAGTAAAAGTGAAAGTATCATATGAAAAAATCTAAAAAGTACCAGTCTGAAAATGTATTTAAAGAGTAAAAAGTAATAAAAGTAATTCTGAGATCTTATAAAGCTTCAAATGCAGTGATTTTGATAAAGATTTGTGCTGAATTTTGTTCAATAGAATCAGCTGTTTTTATTTGTATGTTTTTGTTGCTCAAACCACGAACGTGTTAAAAATAAACTCTCAGCCTTTTCCGCAGGTCTCAAACTATCATTAAAAAAAAACTTTTACTTTTCAGTCCTGTTCAAAATGTAGTGGAGTAGAAAGTACAGATACTGCTCTCAAATGTAGTGAAGTAAAAGTAAAAAGTATCATCTTTACAATTGACTTAAATATAGATTTTAGGCATCTGCACTTTACTTATTTTACTTCATTCTTCCACCACTGCAGATGGGTTCAAGCAAATGTTTTTTTTTATGGCTTTTCACAGACTTTAACAGGAAGAGACTTTTAATCTATGAACGAAGACTGATGTAATACAGATATTTGGGCAGTTAATACATGTTTTCTTTGGAGTTTACGTTTGTTTACATTAGCAACTAAGACCAATATGGCAGCAGGAGTCGAAAAACGATTACGTAGAAGATTGGAAAATGTGAAATTTTCTAAATGAATCTGTTTTTTTGCGAATAAACTCCTCAAATGTATTATTGTTATTATCACATGTTTTGTTTTGTGTTGAGTTATTAACTTAAACACTACTGACCTTCTGTGGTGGTTGACCTCGTCTGGCTGGAGCCCGTTGGACACCGCTCTCGTTCTTTCTGAATCGACCATCCCCCTGTTGCCCTCCTGCCCCTCTCTGCCCTCTCTGCCCCCTCTCCTGGTGCACTTCAGGGGCAGTTCCTCGGCCACCCCGTACCGCTCCGCCAGCTCTCTCCTCCTCTCGGCTTTGTAGCGGGCGATGCGCTCAGCTCGTGGCTCCAAAACTGGGTTCTCCATGGCCTCTCTGTGCCTCTAGTGAGGTTTAGGTGGGCTTATCCAACTTCCGAAACAGTTCCAGAGCATTTAGAGTGGGGGCGATGGGGAGAGCGCGAAATCAGAGGAGGTTAATCCCACTTTGGATCCCATAGGGGCAACAAGACTCTTTAGTTCATTAGTGGAGTTGGTGATTCCTCCTGAAAAAGACGGAAAACGATGCATCAGGGGTTGTAAAAAATAAACGTTTTCATGAGGTGAACACAGAAGTCGGGTCTTATGGGTTTAAGATACTCAGTCCATTTTATCCACGTTTCACGTAAGCATTAAACAACGAGGAGCAACTACAAAAAGTGCAGTTTTAACCTCCTCGGTGAACTCAACTTGTTTAATGCGTTGTTACCATGGCTACAAACTGAAATGTCTCACCCGTGAATATGAAAAGCCTGTAAACTGTCTGTAATATTTAAGTGTTTCCATAGACTGTATGTATAAATGGACATAGCTAACCTGCCGCCGCGTTCCAAATAGGACGTGATTATGGGTGCGCTTCTGGCTCCATCGACTCTGGCTCCAATTCGCTTTCTATTGAAAAACTGTGGCCCCTCTGACATAGGTACCCGGTTAGCCGCCACGTTCCAAATAGGAAGTGATCATGGGCGCGCTTCTGGTTCCAGCGACTCTGGCCCCTCTCTCTGTAACTGCTGCTGTCAGACTCGTCATTTTGGTCTTAAAATGTTCGTATTAACCCTCTACATGATCCTGGGGTTTTTATTTCGCTATTGTGTCCATGAATCAAGATATGAACATTAATAACAGACAAATCAGGCCCCTCCTTTCCCCGTGGTCGCTCCCGCTAGCGTTAGCAACAGATTTGAATGACAGCGTTGCTAAGTGCCCGCTGCATGTCAAACCAGTGGTGCGGGCGGGAAGGGGCGTTACCTTCAACAGTCTCACTCGACATTGGCTCTTTGGTTGCTATGATACTCGTGGTCAGAATTCCAAATATGGAACTTGGTCCAAATCCGCCCCTATAACTGCTCCGGCCTCGACGAGCTTCATTTGACTGGAGCCGAACGCTGTGGGCGACGTCACGCTCACTCAGTCCACTTCTTTATACAGCCGTGCATTCTACAGTTTTAACCTCCTCCGTGAAGTGCGTTAAAACTACATAGCGCACGGCTCCTCGTTGTTTAATGCGCTGTTACCACGGCTACAAACTGAAATGTCTCTCCCGTGAATGTGTAAAGCCTGTTCCCGGTCTGTAAATGTCTCAAATATTGAGTTATTTCAGTGTTTTAAATGAAGCTAGTCCCCACATTCTACTCAGAGCAGTTGAGCATTTGTTTACACGTTGCTATGGTGACGTCACGGTGATGGCAGCAGAGCGGTGATACAGAAAGTGATTTAACTGTTGCCGGAACTACTTGTGTGTTATGTAGTATGAACGCACGGCAGTTAGACGTTGGAATTGTCTCGGAGCCTGGTGTAAAGAATGAACAATGCTTTAGTCTAACACTTTACAGCACTTTCCCAGACGCTCAAGGTCCCGGAACAGTTTGGCGCATTGTTCATTTCATAGTCAGACCAAATTGAAACAAACATTGTAAGTGACGCAGAGGTTATGTTACTTAATAGTTGTCACAGCACGCTAGCTAGCTCACTGGGCCTCAAAGCTAACAGTCACTTTTATTAAAATCAGAACATAAAATAAACAACCTATTAAAATTTTAATTACCGTATTTTCCTGACTACAAGTCGCACTTTTTTTCAAAGTTTGGCCAGGTGTGCGACTTATACTCAGATTTATATGTGAAATATGTTTTTTTCTTCGTTATTATGCATTTTTTGGCTGGTGCGACTTAAACTCCGGTGCGACTTATACTCCGGAAAATACGGTAATTAAAATAAAGACTACCCAAATATTTTTATATGTAGAATATGTGGTGATGTTAGAATAATGTTTTAATATTTATTATGCCTCAAAATTAGCATTAGCGTTAGCACTGAGACACAAACATGTCTCTTTCTGTTTCTTCCGGTGAAGTATTCATTTTATTTGTGTAGTGTTTAACATGTTTGTGTCTGTTGTCTTCCTGAGGGACACAGCGTAAGTGTGAAATACCAATAACTGGATTTAGATCATCAGGAACAATGCGCGTAATAAAAACGTTAATCTATAAAACAGGAAATATGTTCATGCCACGTTATATCGACACTGAACGATCAAAGCACCGACCGCCGGGATCAGTGAGTTTACGTCTGTTGTTATTTTGAATCATATATTTTACTGGTAAAGTGTTTTTTCTCATGCGTAACGTAAAACTGCTGCTTGTGGCATAATGTAAGTCGACCCGAGCCGTTGGCAGTGCCACGGAGGACGCTCCTCTTGCACTGAAACCAAACACCACACAAGCCCAAAGACTCCGCTGTGCCTCCCTGCAGCCTGTTCGAAAGGTATAAAAAGTAAGTACCAGTTTATTGCCTTGTCAGGACATGTTCTGATAGTTCTCCTGGACCTGGCATCATTTATTTATGTGAGTTTACATCAGTTTTGCTCTGGTTTAACTCTGGGTTAGTCTAACCCTGTCACGATAGTCACTATATCAACTTATCCTTCATATATATAAGCGGAGCAAAATATTCTGGGCTCAGTATTTGTCACGTGACACTTTCTTTGACATAGTGGGAGATTTGAGCCATTTTTATGTAATAAGGTCAGATTTGAGCTGTTGAGGTTGAATAACTAACTTCTATGGTTCTAACTTCTATGATTAGCTGCAGCTCAGGTCTTTTAATGATACAGAATATTTAAAATTCTCCTGCTTTGTGTCAGTAGCTTAAAGTAGTTTCATTTATCGCAATATTTCTCTGTAGCGATATATCGTGCTCCAAACTGTGTTATCGTGACAGGCCTAGTTCGTGCACGTTTGTCTCAAGTTTTGTTTAACGTTTTGTTTATCAAAATGATAAAAATGTGTAATTATTTTCCACAACATAAAAAACTTCACATTACGTCATGTTTCCTACCAGTTAATACTGGTCAAAAAGTGGATTCACATTTAGCTGTTTAAAAATGTCATTAGATTTTAGATCATCAGCGAGTCGCACGTTTACAAGAAAATACTCAAGTGGTGACTGACTAAGACCAGCAATAAAGTTCCCCATTAAAACTTTAAAGCACATGTCTAAACCACAGCTCTCTCCCTCCCCTCCTCCTCTCCTTCTTTCTACCCCCCTCTCTCTCCCTCTCCTCCTCCCTCCCTCTCCCCCCCTCCTCCTATCTCTCTTTCTCTCTCTTTCTCCCTCCCCTGCCCCCTCCCTCTCTCTCTCCCTCTTTCTCTTGCTCTCTCCCTCTCTCTCTCCCTCCCTCTTCCCCCCTCCCTCTCTTCCTCCCCTCCTCCTCTCTCTCTTTCTCTCTCTTTCTCCCTCCCCTGCCCCCTCCCTCTCTCTCTCCCTCTTTCTCTTGCTCTCTCCCTCTCTCTCTCCCTCCCTCTTCCCCCCTCCCTCTCTTCCTCTCTCTCTCTTCCTCTCCTCTTTCTCTCTCTCCTTCTCCTCTTTCTGTCCAGTGGGCACTGAACCATTCTTTGTACATCTAATTCATCAGATTCATTCAACGAGGACTAAACCAGGTCTAAACCAGCCCCCCCCCTCCTCTCTCCCTTTCTCTCTCTTTCTCCCTCCGCTGCCCCCTCTCTCTCTCCCTCTCTCTCTCGCTTTTTCCCTCCCTCTTTCTCTCCTCTTCCTCTCTCTCTCTCCCTCCCTCCCTCTCTCTCCCCTCCCCCTCCCTCTGTCTCTCCTTCTTTCTCTCCCTCTCTATCTCCTCCTCCTCTCTCGCTCTCTCTCTCCTCCCCCCCTCCCCCTCTCCCTCTTTCTCTCCGTCTCTGTGTACAAACAGCGTGCAGCGTGTCTGCAAACGTGTTTCCTAAAACTGTAGAGCTCAGCATTCCCGACGCTTTCCCCCAAAAACAGGAAGCACAAAGGGCTCGGAACAAAGAGGGGCGAGCCGCGGACTTATCCCGGCTAAAAGGTTACACGCTGCTCTGTGGAAACGCCGTTGCTACGGGTTTCAGACGAGACGGGGGCGGGGCAATGTGAGATTTTGGAGTAGTTGATGATATTATAATATGGACATTATAAAATAAATAGGACAAAACTGGACCTTTCCTTAATAATTTGATGACATGAATATTAAAGAAACAATTTTATGTGGAAAATTACATTATATTGTTTTTTAAAAAGTGTGTTTTATCAGTGTGATATCGAAAAAACTGAGTAACAAAATGATACCGATATGATATTTTAGTACCAACAGTATTTTGGTACCGGCCCACACTATTTTGTGAGTTGGATAAATATAACATCAGTTAAACCGGTACAAAGACGTTATTATAGTGACATGTGGCTGTGTAACTGTGGTTCACATTGTTTACAGAACTACCCTCCACTTCTGTTCAGCCACACACCAAAAATAAAGATAAAGTCATCGCTCAATCTGGCAACCGCGGTTAGCAGCAGGTGATAAATTCAGACGTGAAGCTTTTTTCTCAGCGCAAAAAACGAACCGTTGAAAAATCGAGTGAATGTACAGGCTGCGAAGTCACATTATTAACAACTCCAGAGCCGGGATTCTTAAATAACAATGTAAAAATATTGTATAAAGGCCGAAAATCAAGAGTAACCCAAGATCTAGACCAGATTTAGGGCGTAGTCATGAGCGGCGAAGGCACAGTCCCAGTGTTATTCCTGGACTGTTTGGGGTTTGTTCTCCCTGTGCCCTGTAAGTCTTTTGCTATTATTATTCTTTGTAATTTGGGTAAATATCATAGACTGTATATATAAATGGACGTAGCTAACCCGCTAGCCGCCGCGTTCCAAACAGGAAGTGAGCATGGGCGCGCTTCCGGCTCCATCGACTCTAGCGCCAGTTCACTTTACGCTGAAAAACTGTCGTCTCTCTCCGTAACTGCCGCTGTCAGACTCGTCATTTTGGACTTAAATGTTCGTATTAACCCTCTACATGATCCTGGGGGTTTTATTTCACTGTTGTGTCTGTAAATCAAGACATGAACATTAATAACAGACAGACGAGGTCGCTCCCGCTAGCGTTAGCAACAAGTTTGATTGACAGTGTTGCTAAGCGCCCGCTCCCTGCTAAACCAGTGGTGCGGGCGGGTAGAGGTGTTGCCGTCAACAGCCTCGCTCCGGATTGGCTCTTTGGTCGCTATGATACTCGCGGTCGGAATTCCAAATATGGAACTCTGTTCCAAATTCTCCGCTATAGCTGCTCCAGCCTCGATGAGCTTCACTCGACTGGAGCCGAACGCCGTGGGTGACGTCACGCTCACTCAGTCCACTTCTTTACACAGTCTACGGTAAATATACACCCCTCCCTCTCGCTCATACGCTCCAACATTAATAAACAAAGCCGTGGTCTCATCCAGCGCCAGAGTAATATCTATATCATGCTTTTTACCGGTACTTTACTTAATATTGAACTGGAACTTTGGTTCATTGTAAACCGCATATTGATCTAAAACTGTTTCATAATAGAAACGGGACGATTGATTTTCCATTCAAAACTGCAGAACAACACAGGATTTCTCAAAAGTGCGTCAGTAAAAATAGAACTTTGAGTAAATTAGTGATGAGGGAAAAACGTAATAACGGCCAACGGTAAACGGTCCCATTTTTATACGGCGCTTTTCCACCTACAAGGCTCAAAGCGCTTCACGTCAAGGAACCACTCAGCCACTCACACACCAGTGGACGAGGTGGGTAAAGTGTCTTGCCCAAGAACACAACAACAGCCTTCATCTGTAAGAGCTGGAATCGCACCGCGTATCGTTTATCGTGATAAAAAAAGGTTCATGGGACATTTTAAAAACCTGTTTATATCTTCAGAATGTGCAGGAAAAAACAAATTCTCCCTGATGTTTTCCTCTTGATCACTGTTATTTTCATTATAACAAAGTACAATATTATAACATCTGTTTAAATACGGAACCTGTTCATAATATTAAAATTATAATGATTCATATCCAGAACATTTTTAAACTGTCAGCAACTTTAATAATTATCATGACACCAAATTTCAGTATCGTCCCAACTGTCGCCTCATAATAACGTGGCTAAAAGCTCTTAAAAGTTAATCAGTTTGCGCCATGGACTGTACATACAAATGGACGTAGCTAACCTGCCAGCCGCCGCCGCCGCGCTCCAAACAGGAAGTGAGCAGGTGCGCGCTGTAACTGCTGCTGTCAGACTCGTCATTTTGATCTTAAAATGTCCGTATTAACCCGCTCTACATGATGCTGAGGTTTTTATTTCGCCGTTTTGTCCGTAAATCAAGATATGAAAATTAATAACAGACGAATCAGGCGCCTTCTTTCCGCGAGGTTAGCAACAGGTTTGATTGACAGCGTTGCTAAGCGCCCGCTCCCTGCTAAACCAGCGGTGCGGGCGGGAAGGGGCGTCACCTTCGACGGCCTCGCTCCGGTTTGGCTCTTTTGTTGCTATGATACTCGTGGTCGGAATTCAAAATATGGAACTCAGCTCCAAATTCGCCGCTATAACCGCTTCGTTTGACTGGAGCCGAACGCTGTGGGCGACGCCACACTCACTTAGTCCACTTCTTTATACAACGGGACAAACGTAAAAACACGGTTAAAAGCTCTTAAAAGTGATTCGTTTCGCACAATAACTCCACACATTAAATTATTATATCATTCCAAGAGCTAAGCGCATATTCTGTGTAGCCCGCGCGCCGCCGTTTGAGAACCGCTGCACTGGCTGATTGTCAATTGGAGCGGACAAAGGCGCAGCGGCTCAACCGGGATCAGTGCGGACGAACGCTTCAGCGGCGGCGGACTCCGGATAAAGAGACGGGCTTCGGTCAGATGCCCTGTCATCACTGCGCTGTCACACGCAAATACAACGTGACAACACGGAAAAGAGGCGCCAGAGATATTAGCGCAGGATTCAAATGTGTCTCTGGGGGGGACGTAACGACTTCCTCAAACGTCACATTTAATTATCCTCAAGACTAAAGGCACTGTTATTAGAGCAGGGCGTCCTCTTGGTTTAAACCTACTGATCCACGTAGAAAATTAGCAAATTATTATTTATAAAGAAAAGGTTTGGATTTTGAGAATAGGGCTGACTTTGGAGATTTGTATGACCGTATTTTCTGGACTATAAGTCGTGCTTTTTTCATAGTAGTTTAATATTGTATAGTCACGTTTTTATGCAGCGCTTTTCCACCTTCATGTCGAGAGCGGGATTCGAACAGCCAACCTTTAGATCTACCAACTGAGCTACTGTCGCCCCACAAACAAAACAAATTATTTTTGGAACTATAAGTCGCGCTTTTTTTCACAGTTTGGCCGGGGGTGCGACTTATACTCAGATGCGATTTATATGTGAAATATTTGTTTTTTTCTTCATTATTATGCATTTTTTTGGTGCGACTTATATTCCGGAAAATACGGTAGATCAAATTGTAAAAAAGTCCGCGTTGTTCCTTAGTTTGCGTAGCCTGGTGACATATTGCGAAGTAATAACGATCTTATGTGTATTTCTTTCTGGTTTAACACTAGTTTTAGCAGAAAAAGCTGGATCGGTGCCTCCCTTTTTTAGTGGCTTTCTACATCCATGCATTTTTTATTAAGCATCGCTTTGTTACGGGAACTTCCGCTCAAATTCCCAGCTTCAGGAGTGTCGTTTACAGTCGGCAAGTCATAACGTCATATCAGTATAATAATAATCTCTGTCTCACATGTTTGAGTACGACACTTGCGCAGTAAATTCAACGAGAAATCACCACTTTATCGATTAACCTTGCGTCCGAGGGCATTGGAGTAAACCCAAGAATACCCCCGCTTCCAATTACACCCGTCCCGTCTGAGGTGCTCGCCCCGAAGGCCCCCCACGGAGCGAAAACATCCAAGGACAAACTCGCCGAAGCCCGTTATTCCCGCTGCGTATCGGAGGGAACAGCGCAGCCCGGAGTCTTGGCTTCAGTCGTACGATTCTCCACACTGTTATCTGGACATTACAGACGTCCGGGAGGCCAGAGCAGCTTTGTGTTCGACATGATACGGCGATAATCTGCTACTATCACCAAACAACACTGAAAAATCAAGTAATACTGTTTTTAATACACTTCTAAATAAAAAGGAAACGTTATCAGCTGCTCTAGACCGTGGCCTGGAGCAGGTTTCGGGAACACGCAAGACACACGGCGGCAAGGATTAGAGTTTTTCAGTCCGAACATAAAAATAAACTTTGTGCAACTCGTTTTAAAGAAAGAAATTAGGCTTATAACATTGTAGTCAGGTAATATGGCAACAATATTCCGTAATATGGCTTTAATCTACCAGCAAAACGATGTCAAAAGCTGTGGTGGAACGTAACGAAGTAAAAGTAGTAAAGTGCTGTACTTAATTTCAGCTTTTAAGGATCTGGACTTTACTGAAGGAGATTTTAACGTGGATGATTTTTACTTTTACTTCACTACATTTGAGAGCAGTGTCTCGACTTTCTACTCCACTGCGTTTTTTAAACTGGACTGAAAAGTAAAGTAAGTAAGTAAAAGTTTTTTATGATTGTGTGACACAATGGCTGAGAGGTTTGATTTTAGCACGTTTATAGTTTGAGCAAATAAAAATATACAAAAAAAAAAAAAACTGCTGGAAAAAACTACCAATTCAGTTGTTTCCATTTAACAAAATTTTGCACAAATCTTTATCAAAATCACTACATTTGAAGCTTTTTAGACTCAAAAATCTGCGTGAAATACTTTTACTTTTTACTCTTTAAGTACATTTTTAAACAGGTACGTTAATACTTTTACCTAAGTAGATTTTCTCATGTGATACTTTGGCCTTGTGTTTTGTTTCATTCACACATGTTTGAGTAACATTTATTATTATTTATTATGAGTGTGTCTACATCTCCAAAGCTAAAAATGCTCTGTTCCACCTTGTGATGTCATGAAGTGGTAGTTTTCAAGTTAACAGCTACGTTTACCTTTAGTCCAGAAGAGATTGGCAGTTCCAGGGCTGAAATCATCCAAGTGACTTTAGTGAAGGTGTGTGGAGTTTAAAAACACAGTGGAGCACTTCCTGTATTACCACATGACATCACAAGGTGGAACAGAGTGTTTTCTGTTTGAGAGAAGAGCTCAGCATAAATATGCAGGGTTTGTGTGTTAAACATGTGAGAATGAAACAAAACACGACTCCAGGTCTTTTGTGATGAGGAAACGATATAACATCGATCAGAAAATAGCTGCATACGGGCACTTTACGTAACAAAATATCGTCCTTCTTCGTGCGTAACAGCGCGTAAATGTTCCGAAATTCAAGAGAGAAACAAGAGCTTCAGTAGTTTCAAATTGGAAGATAATTTAGCTGAAAGAAACACTAACGCCACTGCCCTGCACCAAACGCATTGCAACTGAACGAAAGAACGGCAGCCGAAATGGGACACCTGTTACGCACCGTCGCTTGATCCAACTTTATAAACGACAAACCAATAAACATAACCGACACATATTTAAACTATAATAAGACAAACTACTTACTGTACGAGCTCCGAGTCCGAGCGGGTGAGCGCGAGTCCTCCCCACTGTCCCCTCCGCGCGCTGTCAGTCCAAATGTGGCACTGGCGATGGAGACACGAGCGCAGCTGTGGCGCGCGCTCCGGTTTAAGGGCCTGGGGTATTAATAGACGGACAAACGCTGCCGAAACTTCTCCGCTCAAATGTGGAGAGGTTCACGCTCTGCTGCGAGAACTGGAGCTTTGACTGCGGAGGAAGAAGAGTGTCGTTACGGTGAAGTTAGTGCAAATGACAGCGAAACACTACACACGTGAACTGTGAAAGTTGTGGTTTTAACCTGTTTATACTCGAGTTTGGTGTTTTATAACCAATGCTTTTAAGGTTATAATCATTTTTAGTAATTCCAAGGACTTCTTCCAGTACGTTCTGTCAGTTGGATTTATACACATATTGAAGTTATTTTAAAAAGTGCACGTTTAAACCATCCAAGATCATATTATTAGAAGGACATCCTGAAAAACTCAAACACTACAGACCCCTCGCGATCCCATTTCAACATTGTAAACGTTTCAAAATTTATATGCTGCCCTCTTGTGGTTTAACTGTAAAATTGCAGTTTTGCTCGCAATATCAGACTCATTCAATGAAGGTTTGCGTTACTTTAACAGCATAAACTTCCACTTAAAAATAAATACCTTAAAAAGAGATTTTAAATATATTTATTTTGGACTCCGAACACTGTAACTGATTTAGAAAATACTACACTGCATTTTAAAGCAAACATAAATACAGGTGCATCATTTCAACACACCATAAATACAAAAATAAAGATAATTTTCAAGTACTCATTTGTGCAAGTGTAGAATACATGTAAACATTACTAGGAACAGCGAAACCTTCTCCTCCCTTAAAGGGCCGGTTCCATCGAATTCAGAACTTCCTGTTTTAGCAGCGACATTGTTCAGGTCCCTGTGTGGTGATGGTCACAGGTGTAACTCAGTGTTCATGATGTGAACATTTCAGAGCTCAGGATTCACAGCTTCTCTGGACAAATAAAATCTTCATTGCTTCACGAAGAAAGGATGAGCCAGAGCTTTGGCAGCGGAGACGCGGCTGCTGGGTCTGAAGGCCAGACATTGCTGCGAGCGAAAACAAGGCATTACAAACGTACAGCTCTGTCCGATGATGATTTTGATTTCACCGTTCGGTTTGAGAGAATCAGAGGCGCTCACGGAGAGGAGGTCGCTCTCGTCCGGGCCCAGTTTGTCCAGTAGTTTGGTGCAGGAGCTCGCGAGGCCCCGGTGCGACTCATACGAGAGGGGACTGTCTTTAGGCCAGTCGTCCTCACTGGGGAAGCCAATCACCCTGAGACAAATGGAAAAGGCTTTACAGTTACAGCCATGACTTCATCACACGTCCTTCCATTATAAACTCATGCAGCACCTGTGTATTCTGCCTTGTACTGGTCGGTAAATGGTAAACGGTCACATTTTTATACAGCGCTTTTCCACCTTCGAGTCACTCAAAGCGCTTTACATCAAGGAACCACTCACACA
>JACM01002485.1:0-16575 GCA_000787095.1 Periophthalmodon schlosseri | reverse complement strand
GTGTAAGGAATAGTTACACCTCTCCTGTCTCAACTGTAAGCAATAGCTGTTTTCAGTTTCAGTGTAGTTAGCTCCTCCCTTCAGACAAATATAAGGCAGTGTCCACCAGTGATCTGACCAGAACTGAAGAAGCTGCTTGGATGAGCAGCGAAACGTCTTCAGCAACTCTTTGTCCAGTTGACAGATTTAACTTTGCTTTTACTATGGATCAGACCTGGGCGACTGAGGGGTTACACATACGTCACCCATGCTCCAACATGACAATTCTCCATAAATATACAAAAGCATGATACAAAACTGTACATAAAACTTGGCAAACCTGATGTGATGTGCAGTAGTTTCATTACGCTGATTGTGTTGTGATAGTGCTCTGAAGGGGGAGTGACTTAACATGGAGAGCAAAGGGAGGGGAGACTCATCAAAAATTTAAGTGAAACTTATAAGATATGTTATACGTGTTTTCTGTGAATATGGCATTTTCAAAACAATAAAATGTAACATGGTGAACTAAATTTGTTATGTGTTAGCAGCCCACATTTTAATTATTTATAGCACATGTCAAACAACCAACAAAGACTCACAGCAGCAGTAAAATGACAGTACAGAAGAACAATTACATGGTACATATATAGTATTGCTATTCTTGTGTATATTGTGCTGTGAAAGCTTGTGAGAATAATGATGCTTTAAGATGTAGTATTTTCTGTCAAAGTAGTGAAGGAGAAGATTGCACCTCAAATGGCAGAGAGTTCCATAAATGCCCCCCAGTCCCAATATAAAGTAGTGCTCCAATATATATCCAGTTTAAAATGAAGTCTTCACTCTGCATGTGGTGTACTTTTAGAGGGCTGGTGGAGCAGTGCTTTAGTATTTGGCCTTGACGTAAAAAATGTTTTTAATACTACCCTTGGACATCATATATTTATTGACTTTCTATACAAGGGAACAGTGACATTTCTGTTTAGGACAGTTTAATGAAAATCTTAGCCTTGGTCATTCCTCAATGACCAGACCTCAAATAAAATATGTTTCATCAGTTGACCTTCTTAAAATGAATACAAAACATGCAGTCTTCCAAACTTATATTTGAAATGAAAAGATAACAGTGACTGGACATTTCTATATTTCAGTCTCTCCGTCTTTAAAGAAGACATATTTCAGTCTTTAAAGAAGACATATTTTGATTTTTCTGGTATTTGGTAATAAATTATCACAAACGTGGATGATTATTTTACATTGTGGAGTATTCCATCAAAGTTGCTTAACAAGTCATGGTTTATCCTGAAATCCTGGACTAAAACTAGCTCACTAGCACTAGCTGTGCTTTGTGTGCGCTCCCTGTGACTCTGGGAAGTCCATATCAATGGAGCAACAACATCACAGAACATGAGCTCAAAGCATGAGAGGAGAGAGGAGCCAGAGCCCACTGTCAGCCACATCTGGCTCCTCTGAGCTCCAAACCAGTGTCTGCGTTTGTGCACAAAAGCACTGCAGCTCACACAAACAGTGTGCAGTACAGGCCTAGTGTTTTAGTATTTGAACTGGTTATAAATAATCCTAAAGAGCAATTACATTTGAATACATTTCTAATATTTGCCTATTTGACACTGCATGTGTCCAGTGCGTGGGAGCACGCAGCTGCTCATTTCAAGTCTCAGGCGACATGTGAATAAAAAGTCATGTTTTAACTGATGCTAAAAAAGCAGATTTTCATTTAGGGTCTGACAAATGCCTATGTGACACTTTTAAACCTGTGTTTACTGCCAAAGTAAAAAAAAAAGAAAAAAGAATAATCATAAATTAATGCAGGGCTGTGGGTGTGGGAGGAGGTGACACTGGAAGACAGGACAATACAGGATAAATCAAACATCACAGCGGAGGCAGTGCTGTAAGAGTTAAGACACAATGGTAATCCTAATTTCACTAAAAATTATTACCTCCCTGGATTAAGGCCCAGGACTAAGGCCCAGGGAACCTAAGGACTGAACACAGGTTCAGACAGACTGGTGAAGAAGGATGAGGAGACGCACATATAATTCAACCACTTTATTTAATGAATTACGAAGGTTTACTGATATATTTACAAACAAATTACACACATGCACTTACATCACTGTCAAATATCAAATTGCATTCACACTCATTCACACCACCGAGTTTACACAAGGCCAAGCCTGTACCCAATTTCCACAACCCAGTCCCAGTCAACAATTTTTGACTTTACCGTCCAACCTTATGATCCTCAGTCACACAGCCACACTCAAAAGTTCTAACCTGCTTTACCTTGAACCATGTATTGCCTTATGTGGCCTAACCAGGGTTGCCAGATTTTCAGGGAGCAACAATCGCCAACCCTTTGGAATAAATGCCAAAACAAATGACACAAGACCCACAAAAAGAAGCACCAAATAGAAGCAACTAGTTATACGTGTGTCACAGCTGAACGATCGCTAATGAGATGTGCTTATATCTATTAGCATATTTAACATCAGTAACAACTTGGAAACATTACCAGCTTAAATGTCATTACCATAGACTGCATATGGTCATTACCTCTTTTATGATGCCCCCAGAACCCTGTTCATTTGTAAAACGCTTCTGTTTGGATAAAGTTACAGACTACCACTGACTACTGAGCTGGACAGCAAATCTGGCATCAAAATAGTCCCACAAGAAAAAGAGAGGCAGGAAGTGGACTGGTCAGGTAAGGAGAGTGTCACTATGCAGACATTTTTCAGCGCTTTAGGCAAAGCGGTGGCATCCCACATATGCCCAGAGGGACAGAGGGTAGCAGGGAACGCACAGCACACAGATGGAGCCACGGAGACGCCAGCATGCAACAAACACAGCTTTAGGATGATCCAACAAAGGGAATGAGAGATGGTCACTAAACTCACCAGTGAGGCATTCAGCGCTAGTATGGCTCAGTGGCTTGGCCTTATGCCTGATTGATTGGCAACTGAGCCGAATGTTTGGAACAACACGACCTGCCAAACAACAGCAGCTTGATAATGGTTTGATGTGTAAAACACCTAGACCAGTGTCTGGTTAAGCAGCAGTGCATAACTAACCTTACACAAAATAGGTTCTCTCAAGTTTGACGTTTTGACTTGTTCCGCTGTTGTGATGCTTCAACCAATCAGATTCAAATATTACTGACAACATTCTGCTTTCGGCCAGAGCTTTTCCAGATTTATAAATGTGTAGAACTCCAAACAGAGTGTGAGCCAGGTTAGTGTGTAATACTACATATGAATCAATCAAAAATATAACTTTGAGTAAGATAATGGTGAAGAGACACTGTTATAACCATGTTATAGTCATTTCCCCTCAGCATTTACTTACCCAAAGTTGTATTTGGAGTGATTTGTGCATGTTTGAGCAACCTTTAATTTAAAACACTGCTCATATAGGCTCACCCTTATACACTGCCATGAAAACTTTCACTTCATGATCATGTTATTTGTGTTCAGTAACCGCAGGAAAACTTCCAATAAATGCGTGACTAATTAGCAGAATTAATATGCATATTATATGCACGCAAATGTACACATTTCATTATGCACGAAAACGGATTCACTCGTCCAGCAAAGGCAAAGCTTCTCTTACTCACAACAGTAACCAGCTGCAAAACTGCTGAATTTTTGGGGTGAGTCAAAGTCAAGGCAACAGACAAACACGTGTGGTAAACTTACATCATTCTGTGCTTGTGTCCTCGTGCTGTCGCTGAGATGGGAGGAGGGAGGGGTTGAGGCACGACATAATGTGACGTATTGTACAAACACATTTAATCAGAAAGTGATATTTACGCTGAGGAGCAAACCAGGGCTCTGTTTTGTCATAACTATATGTAGACTGACAGACAAAAGTGATAAAACTGAACTCGGAAGGCATCTTTGCATCTGTGGGGCCCTATGCAACTTGTGTAATTTGTAACACGGAAGTCAGCGCACTTTTCACATTTCTTTATTTGTTTTAGAAGAATATGGTGATTTAAAATGTGTAAATTATAACATAATGATCCATTGGTGTCATAGATTATAACTATATAACAGAAATAAGCATTAGATATCTTCTTTAAAACTACCATCTGTACATTTTTTTTTTTTTTTTTTTTTACCAGTAGATGACAGATGATGTGAAACCTGTTCTCCCCTCACCTGGACTGTTGAGGCTCACCTGTGCTCTCTGGTTTTCTTCTGTCAGGCTTAAGCTGGCACACTATTAGACAGAAGTAATGTAGATAGCATCTATTGGTGAAGTGTGAGAGTACAAAAGGGGCAGGCAGTCTAATTACAGATGGTAGCTTTAAAGCTCATTAAAATTGATTAAGCATAATATGTCTCCTTTAATAACATGTGCAGTTAGTCTTGTGTCTTGTGTCCTGTGTCCTGTTTTCATCTGTGAGGTTATTCATATTTGGTCCTGATTGACCTTAATACACGTGTATAATGAATGAGTGTAGTGTTTGTTTGTGCAGCCTTGATTGAATTAGCATTTTCATTTCCTTTACCTTCAGAGCCTCCCACACAGAGAAGCCATGAGTCATAGCACACTGATATAATGACTGTACCTGTGCAGGATCTGAGATCACACACTCTCTGTCCAAGCAGGGCTACTGAGGTGCTAGCTTGAGCAGGGCTACTGAGGTGCTAGCTTAAGCAGGGCTACTGAGGTGCTAGCTTGAGCAGGGCTACTGAGGTGCTAGCTTAAGCAGGGCTACTGAGGTGCTAGCTTGAGCGGGGCTACTGAGGTGCCACCTGTAACTTGGCCTGGTGGCATAACCTGCTTGTCTTTGTAGATAAGTATAATGCCATGCTGTGGGAGATTCCAGGCAAAGCAATAACATCTCCATGGAGACAATTAACTCCAGCAGATTTCAAACTATGAATCAGGAACATGTTTTGGTTTGAACTTTTACGCCTCACTCAGACTGCACCTGGTCCATCTGCAACTCCTCTATTGAACCGGGTTTAGTTGCAGTGTGACACTCACACGAGAACAGGAGGCTCTGCTGTTGCTGTCACTCTATAACTATTTACTTATTAAGGGAAAAGGCTCGAGGTCGGCTCCGGTGAATCCAACGGATTTGATCCGGAGCTTCGCGGCACCTCCGCCGGCACCACCGCACTGCACACTGTGCCGTCTAAGCTCCTCTCTATTTTGTTCTACACAGAATACTTACGGCTACTGGAGCCGCACCGCGTGCAGTCTGAGCCCGGGGTTAGCCCTGCCCACTTAGTCCTTTCTGCCGCTGTGATATTGAATCATGACACAGACTCAGCTGTCTGGGATATTTGCAGGCAGTTGTTCCTTATAGTTCTCCAATTTCTGCTTACTATTTGCACCATGCACCATGACAGAGTCAAGTGTCTGGGTACAGACCCTTTAATGCATTCTATTTCTTCACTTATTTCTTGACAGTACAAGTGCATTTCATAATGTTTCAAAGGCCAGAGTGAGTTTTTGCATCATAATGTCTGCTAAACAACAAATAGCTTGCTAAAAGTGCACCAGCATTACTTCCTTGTTAGATATAAATACTGAAATTAAATGCAGGCAGAACACAGCGGTCTTTTCTGACACTAAGAGCTTATTTAACATCTTGACTGGTGCAAAACAAATTTTACTCAAGTACAAAATAATAATAATAATAATATAGGTAAACGATGTGAGTCCACTCGCAGAGCCCCTGTGCATACAGCAGAGGAGAGATGAGTCCACCACACCTCATTAACCTCTTCAAACATATTAGATTTGTCTGTCTCCTGCTGATGCATCATTATCACTCTGTGTTATGAATAAAACCACAACATCCTTAGTAACACCGGCAGGTTAGAAAAGGTCAAGCACTAAATTGGAGGTTTAAGAAGGGTCAGCTCATAGAAGAGCAATACAGTGTTTTGATGGTAAGTCTACAGCACAGCGTTACCGAGGGAGTATTACACTTCTACCGGTATTAATTGCTAACACAAAACATATTTAGATCACCATATTACCTTTTATTGTTTTGAAAATGCTATATCTTCCAGAAACAACATATTAACAACATGGTATTTGACATTCTGAGTGTCCCCTCTGTTTGCTCCTAGTGTTAAGGTCAAGGTTTGTCAGGATGCTGTGTACAGTTTTGTATCATGTTTTTGTATATTTATGGAGAATTACCGTGCAGGAGTCTGGGTGATGTAGGCTCGTGGGCGGAGCACTGCAGAGACTCTAACCCTAAGGAGGGTCCAAATAGTGCCCGGGAGAGATCGCTCTCAAATACTCAAATGTGCATGGACGACATCTAAAACCTCTTTAGACATGTTTTTGATGAGGGAACAACTTTCCCCTCTTTAAAGTACATACGGTGCTCATTTCACAAAAAAATATCATTAACATAAGAATGAACTGTCTCTGCAGAGGTCATTAGGCACATGGTCTGATCACCTTTTTAATTAAACTCTTTTATACATATTATGTGCTTTGTCTGCTGTAGCCACAAGTATTGCAAAGGTTGAGTTTATTCTTAGAAATACAAAACAAACAAAAAACATATCGTATTTTAAATCATAATCATCACAGTTAGCCATTTTAATTATGCAGTCAGACTTTACTCCACTCTGCTCTATTTTTTAATGCTTATTAACTGTTTATCAGTAAAACAGTTTATATTCAAAGAGTAAATTTGATTGAACAAATCTCAAAAATGAGATATGTCCTTTGTACGGTTGCTATAGAAACTTCAGTGCTTGCGGCCAATACCTGGACATGCTCAGTTTGGAAAATGGTGCCAAATCAGGTAGATTCGAAATCTGACCACTGCAGAGGTAATATTAATAATAATAGATTGCATTTATAAGCACCTTTCAAAACACCCAAGGACACTGTACAAAACAAGTTAAAAACACACAAATTTGATGAATAAAAACATAATACAATACAAAACTGCATGGCGGTATAATGGTGATTGGTTATGTGGTGTAGGGTTGTCTGTACAGGTCAGAGAAGAGAGGAATGGAGTCAGAATCGGGTGGGAGAGAGTTCCAGAGCTAAGGGGTGGAACAGAGCTGCTGACTGCCCTGCCCCCATGGTGACGAGACAGGCAGGGGGGGCAGAGAGAGGAAGAGGAGCTCAATCAATCAATATCACTTTATTTGTCCCTGAGGGGAAATTTAAGCACATAGAGCAGTAAAATACAATAATAATAGAAAAGTCTCAGTAACAGCCCTCAGGACAAAAGTGTCCCTCCTCTGTGTCCTCTGTGTCCTGTAGTATCAAAATATCCTCCAGTGGGAACCAGGTGATCTCTGGAGACACAACAGAAAACCTCTTCTAAGCCGCACTCCGCTGTTGTTTCGGTCGGTGATGAGACGGAACTTTCCCTCAAAGTGTTACCTCTGGAAATCTTCTGCCATATTTGGTGTAGAAAACCTGTTGTATTGGTGCAAAAGTTTGTAGCATTTCAGAGCTAGCCGACTAGCATAGCTATCTCCAAGCAGGGTTGCCATGGAGACAGGAAAAACAAACTGCTAAAGTCACACAATCCAACAGTCCTTAACTTCGGTCCTTAGAACTGTACAAGCTGCGCTTCTTAGTTGACCAAAATCCCAAATATTGTTTTAAATATGTAACATAAACATTTTAAAAGTTTTAAAAACTGCTCAGTATGCCAGCCAGTCAGCCACAAGAGCAGCCAACCACAACCATGGCATCCACCATGTATGAGCCAGGTTATGAATAGCTTTGAACGTGGTGAGGAGAAAGGAGGAGAGGTCAGAGGAGCTGTCCACTGCAGAGATCAGCACCAGGAACTGTCCACTCAGTTTCACAGACGCGAGATTGTCCCTCCCTATCTCTATCTTCTCTGCTGGCTCCAACCCGCCCTGCAGTTATTATCACTCACATTTGATTCAGGGACATATATTCAGAAGACATATTGTGATGTGCCTGCTATATAGTTATAATCAATGACACCCATGGATCACTGTGCTAATGCCACTGACTGCTGCATTAGAAAAATAAAGACTGCTCAAACATACACAAATCTCTCCAAGTACAACTTCGAACGGGTAAATGAGAAGGAGAAACAACTATAACACGGTTAAAAGCTCTGAAAAGTTGATTTTGCATAATAGATCTGTTTTAAACAACATAATAAAAGATACAAATCCGCTGACTTCCATGTTACAAATCTGCAGTGTCCAATGGAAGGAACACAACAAAACACTGTGCAGCTGTCGGCCCCTCCTGGCTAGCTGCAGATCATACTAGCGAGTAGGACTTTTTTTTTCCATTTCTAACAAAAATACTGTGTAACGCTGCCAAATCCTACGCGTATCACCAATTAAGAACATAAAATTGGAGAAGTAAGTACAGAGCAGTGGGCGTGTACTGGTGGCAGTGAAAACGGGAGTAGATTGAAGCAATGAGGTCTTGAATACAGAGATATATGTGTAATCCCTCCGTCGTCCAGGTATGAGCCACTGTAAAATAATAATTCAGTCCTCAATAAGTTTTTGTCCAGTTGACAGAATAGAATTTTTCTTTTACTATTACTCAAACATGCAAGAATCATTAAGTACAACTTTGAGCGGATAAATGAGAAAGAGAAGAAGAGAGACAATGAAATGACAAGGACAATGAGCTGTCCACGCACACGGCAGAGGTCATATTTGGATCTCTTTCGGCTGCAGGTGTGAGCAGACTCGGCTCTGTACACGCACAGGCCTGTAAATGTCAGGTGTGTTTGCAGAGCGAACATCTGTACATAAATGAGATTAGTGCATGGTGAATTAAAATGCTAAACCTCTGTGATTGCAGGATAAACACCGGGTCTCCTCAGATAAGCCTGGACCTCATTATAGACACACAGTTTCACAGACGAAAGAATGTCCCTCCCCTTCCACGCTGCTGCTGCCCCCCCCCACAGTTATTATGACTCACATTTGATCCATGGACCACTTTTAGTTAAAGAGGGGATATTATGCAAAAATCGATGTTTTTGTGCACAAAAAACATATGTGGCATTGTAATAACAGTCATTTTTAAAAATTATTATTATTATTAAAGTGAATATGTATAATTTAATTTGGTAAACACACTCTTAGTCTCAGTTTGAACCATTTTAAAATCCGAGCCTAGATCATTTCTCTCAGTGATTAGTTTGTAGATAAATTTAGTTTTCACATTGACTTCTTTCTTAAAAATAAATCGTCTTTTGAACCTCTTCTTTGACACAAATGGATCCATAAAGATCCCATAAAAGAGCTGAAAGTCCCATTACTATTGGCTGGGATCCAGAACACACACTTCTTCGATACTTTACGGAGATGTGAGTCTGGTCACTGGTGAATCTTCAGCAATCTTTAATCGCTTATTTTCTAGCTGCCATATTGCCGATCAACCCCCGTTTTCACCGCCACCAGCATATGGCACTCTGTACTTACTTTGTCTCCAGTTTTATTTTCGTAATTAGTGATATGTGTAGGATTCAGCAGCATTGCGTGGTCATTTTGGTACAAATGAAGAAAAAAATCTGCTACTCACTAGTGTGATCTGCATCTATCCATCGGAGGAGCCGACACCATGCGGCACTTTGTTGTGATGACTCCCGTAGGACATCGCAGCTTTCTAATATGGAGGTCAGTGAACTTGTTTCTTTTATTAAGTCTTGTTAGATGAATATTGAGATTTAAAATGTCCAAAATACACTGCCTTGCTAAAAAAAAAAAGTCGCCACCTGGATTTAACTAAGCAAATAGGTAATAGGTCGCTGCAGTTGGTCAGGTCTAGGTCAGCAACAGTGTCGCTGCAGTTGGTCAGGTCTAGGTTCAGCAACAGTCTGTGCTCAAAGAATGAGGTCAGCTGACCACCTGAAGATACTGAATGACCAGGTTATTCCATCAATGGATTTGTTCTTCCCTGATGGCACGGGCATATTCCAAGACGACAATGCCAGGATTCATCGGGCTCAGATTGTGAAAGAGTGGTTCAGGAGCATGAGACGTAATTTTCACACATGGATTGGCCACCGCAGAGTCCAGACCTTAACTCCACTGAGAATCTTTGGGACGTGCTGGAGAAGGCTTTGCGCAGCGGTCAGACTCTACCATCATCAACGCAAGATCTTGGTGAGAAATGAATGCAACACTGGATGGAAATGAATCTTGTGACATTGCAGAAGCTTATCGAAACAATGCCACAGCGAGTGCCATATTCAAAGCTAAAGGCGTCCAACCAAATATTAGAGTGTGTGACCTTTTTTTTCGTGGTGACTTTTTTTTTGGCCAGGCAGTGTTTACCATAATGATCCATGGGTGTCATAGATTGTAACTATATACTAGACACAAGTAGAATAGATCTTCTTTAAGTTTGTATTAAGGACAAATATAACATGAACATGATAGGCTACTTGCTAACATCTAGAGTTTAGTTTTACTTCTAGTTAGTTTAATATATTCTTTCCTCAAGCACTTTTGTTCGTTAACGTTAGTTCCACTGTAATATTTGTGCTCTTTTCTGCTGTAGGATCTGGTTGGAGCGTAGTGGCCTGCCTGGTGAAGGGTTGGGTGTTAGAGCGTCTCACTTCAGCCCCATCACTCAGTGGTATATGGCCAGTGGTATTTTTGCAGACCCTTCACTCCCTTTACACACACTGTAGCTGTATAAATCTCCAGTTGTGTGTTTCCTCTGGCTTTATAAATGGAGCCAGTCTAATGTAGCTGTCCCAAGTGCAAATTCATTTCAAGCTAAAGGACCTGTCAGTTGTTAAGAACCAGCAGAAGCTCCAGTGTAGTGTGCTCCTCCCAGGTCTGTACACAGCGCCCACCTACACTCTTACTACGGCTTTGAGCAGTGGAGATGCAGCTCCTGAAGCGGGGAAGATAAGGTTATATTCAAATTTGGTCCTGCATCCAGCATCAGCGTGGCCTTTTTATTAGATGGGACTGGAAGAACGCCTCCTCCTGCACAAGTAACGATGTCCCCACACGTCAGCGGCCTAATCACCACTGGGGACAAAAATAAATAAATAAATGTAGATGTTATTGCCTTGCCGAGAATGTTTCACAGTATTAAACTTGCCTATCACCATGGAGACAAGCATGCCGAGTTACAAGAAAGGCACCCCCACTCAAGAATTCAGGTTTTTGAGGTATTTTGAAAACTAGGTAGCTACAAAGAAATACATCTTTAAAAAGGGGTTATAACAATTCCATGGGGTATTACCTGCAAACACACAATATATTTAGATGGCAATGTTACGTTTTATTGTTTTGAAAATGCTATATTTGCCGAAAAACAACGTATTAACATGTTTAATAAGTTCCGTTTTTGACGCTCTGAGTCCCCCCTCCCTTTGCTCCCAGCGTTAAGTTACTCCCCCTTCAAAGCACAACACAATCACACCAAAGCTACTGCACATCACATCAGGCGTGTCAAGTTGTGGAGAACAGTTTTGTATCTTGCTTTTGTATATTTATGGAAAATTTATGGAGATTGTGGGGTTACTCAAACATGCACAGATGACATCTAAAACGTCCTCAGGTAGGTTTTTGATGTGGGAACAACACTATAACATGGTAGAAAGCTCCAGAAAGTCAATTTTGCATAATACTCCCTAAGTAAAATCTCAAACTGTCTTTGAATGCAAATAAAACTAAGTATATGATTTTTAAGTAATGTGCAAGCTACAAATCTTACATGTTACTTGAAAGAGTCAACACAAATATCTTGAATTTTGGCTTGATGAAAACTTGTCCTTTAAAAAAACATATATCTTGGGTTTTGGCTTGATGAAAACTTATCCTTTAAAAACATATCTCAGAATTAACAGTTTAAAATCTAAATTAACAGTTTAAAATCTAAATTATAAAAACAAATATTGTATCCCAATAAATTACAGAAAAGAAACGGAGCAGCCTTCCTCTCTGTGCTGGATTATGGGGATGTGGTGATGCAGACTTCAGCCTCTGCTTTGAAACAGTTGGATTCACTCTTTCACTCTGCCCTTCGTTTTATTACAGGTGATGGATTTGAAACCATCACTGTTTTCTCTATGAAAAAGTGGGTTGACCATCACTGTCTGTTAGAAGAGAACAGCACTGTATGAAATTTATCTATAAGGGACACTTCAAAAACTGCCAGAACACCTCACCTGCTTGTTAGTCTTTGATACTGGAACATTTAATACCAGATCACATGACTGCGTAAGGCTAAGGACGAGCCGCAGCAGAACTGAGACGGGAAAGAGGCTTTTGGTTGTTTTTCTTCACAAAAATGGAAAACACTCCAAGGAAAAGCAAAACTGGACACGTCGGAGACACAATTGCAATTTAATAATCTGGTAACAAACTTTTATACACACACCTGCTCCTGTTTTTAATGTTTTATATGGCTTCTATACTTGTTTGGTTTTTTTCTGTTTGTATTGTATTTTAAACAGGGCGCCCATGAAAAAGAGAACCCAGGTGCTCTCACTGGGTTCCCTTGTACAAATAAAGATACTACTACTACTACTACTACTACTACTACTACTACTACTAATTATGAGTATACGCCACATACTTATTATATATGAGTATATATAATAAGTATGTGGCGTTCCATTCACACAGTTAAAAGTTACTGGGTAAAAAAAGGTTTCAGCAATATTTTTTATTTACCAACAATATTCAAATCACTGCACAAAACACCTGAAAGAATAAACAAACACATATGAAGTCACGTTTGAGGAATCACAAAACGCAAATCCACAGTCAGTAATTACAAGTACATGCATATTTCAGTGTGCATCAGTGCCATGGTCAGAATGTACTTTGTACATTTGCAACACAAAAGCAGTACTTTGAAGGACAAAATATATCACAACATCACAACCGCCAGTAAACACTATTCACAAGCTTGGCCTGGAACATGACGCTGGTTATACATTCAGTCACTGTCTTACCATGGGGACACAATGAACACATTAGATAACAAAAAAAACAATCTGACGGTTAAATGGCCTGTACCTTATTTTTCTCCATGTATTTGAGAAAAATACGTCTTGTCCCAGTACAGATCTATTGTGTAAGCAGCTCTTCAGGTCTGCCGTGTCCTTTCTGCATGTAATTGTAAAGCACTTTATTGTCCAATAATCAGGAAGAGTGAATTTGCATGTTAGTTGCTGTTAGCATTACGTCACACTTCCTGGAGTCTGAAAGTTGTGAAAAGTGCTTATAAACTCATTGTGGTGAATAATTTGGAAGCTCACAATTCATAAGGTAAGTGAGGAATCATTTTGTACCTCTGCAAATCATTAAATACTAGTTCTGTTTGTCATGTTTTTAAGACAGTAAATATCAGGCAGAGCGCCTTTAAACAGCAAATTCCACCACAGAATTCTGAAATTAAGAAAATGAGGTTGCATCGCTGTGGTCATAGCAAGATAAATGGGAAACTGATGGAACAATGCATTTCGAATTCCTGTTTTCATATCAGGGCTACAGCTTTACTTTTATTTGGTGTTATACTTGGAATGTTCCACATAATGGCATGATAAAACACAACTATCGCTGTGGAGAAAAGCTTGTAACACATCCAAGCCAAGCTGTTTTTCTTAGTAATAAAATAGTAATAGCGCTTTTCACAGTTGCTAAAAATAGATTGTGACATCACATTGTAAAGCTTTATGGGATACCACCTTAGACAAACAAATGCTAAAGCAAAGCCAGTAATTTCCACTTCTCACGTTCTGTAATATTAACTTGTATTTTCGTACACAATATCTGGTTTTACAGAGTGTTTAAATGTAGAATGCGTGAGATGTGCCGATGTGTTTGTCTGAGGTTGTGACATCATCTGTAAAGTGGGATGTTGAATAAATGCAGCGTACATGTGCTTAATGCAATGATACACAATCCAGCCAAAGCCAAAATATCTTCATGAAACAAATAAATTGAACTCTACAAAGTGCACCTTTAAAGCAAAATCAGCTTTTCAGGGCTTTTAACCTTGGTATACTTCTTTCGCTTCTGATTCCCTTCCCTCTGAAGTTGTATTTAGAGTGATTCATGCATGTTTGAATAATCTTTATTATCCTGTATTCAAGACGTCGATGCTCCAATCTACCCTTGTTTTCACAGCCACGGTACACTGCTCTGTACTTATTTCAATCACCAATTTAATTTTCGTAATCAGTGATACATGTAGGATTTGGCTCAGTCGCATAGTCATTTTGGTACAAATGAAAACAAAAAAAAAAATCTGATCTGCAGCTTATCCATCAGAGGTGCCAACAGCTGCACGGCTCTTCGTTGCGATGACGTTTTAGGGGCACGACAGCTCCCATTGGGCACCACAGTTTTCTAAAGCAGAAGTCAGTGTCCAAATTATAACATAATGATCCATGGGTGTCATTTTACATCTATGGGCTGCTAACACATATTTAGATCACAGTGTTACCTTTAATTGTTTTGAAAATGCTATAATGTATTAACATGTTTTATAAGCTGCACTTTTGTGACACTCTGAGTCAAAAGTCACTCCCCCTTCCCACCGCTATCACAACAATCAGTGTGCAATCAGTTTGTAAAGCTGTAGTGTATTGTTTTGTGTCATGCTTTTGTATATTTACGGAGAATTGTCGTGTGGGAGAATGGATGACTTAGGCTTGTGGGCGAAGCATTGGCCAAATCTCACTACTGACCATAAGGAGGGTTCAAACAGGGCCTGGGAGAGATTGCTAAATTACTCAAACATGCAAGATTACGTGTAAAACCTCTTCAGGCAGGTTTTTGATAAGGGAACAACGTTATAATCTGGTAGAAAGCTCCAAAACGTTGATTTTGCATAGTACCCCCTCATTAAGATCATAACATTATTGTTTGTTTGTATAGCCCCTGTACATTTTCCAGACTGGACCAGGCCTCTGACAGCGCAACACGGAACAGAAGAAGACATGAACTATTTATTTGTATGTTCCTGTGTCCAGTGTGACCAGCCGCTCTAGTGTTACATAAGGCCTCATCACAGGCAATAGTCTTTCACTGACTTCAACACAATCTAGTCAAATCTCTGAGGAGGGAGAGGGATTGTACAATGTGGTCATGTCTCAGCAGGAGGGAGGGAAGGGGGAGGAACACAAAGAGCTTTAGCCGTCAGCGTCTGAAGAAGGCAGCCAAAGGAGCTCCCTACGTGGCTACACTGCTCACACGCAGCTTTAGATGGGGTTAGCCACAAAAGTTGGAGTCTTTTCATGGTTTCATCAGAATGTTTTAAACGTGCACTAGGTAACTTTTCTGAAGGACTTTTCACCTGTCTCCACAGAGATGACATTGCGTTGCCTGGAACGCGACAGGATATGGTATAAATGTGTCTGTCGTGAGTCAATTAGAAGTGTTTTATAGTTCAAAACCACAGTATGTAACTTTCTTTGGCCAAAAAATAGACTAAAAATGTAACAAACAATGTTTTTTCACTGTGGAGGGATGTAAATGTAGTAAAGTAAGTACAAATTTTATGTATCTGTACTTTGCTTAAGTACCTTTTAAAGTTGGTACGTTTTACTTTTACTTCATTACATTTGAGAGCAAGTATCTGTACTTTCTACTCCACTACATTTTTGATCTAGACTGAAAAGTACAAGTATTTCTTATTATTATTTGAGACCTGCTGAAAAGGCTGAGGGTTTATAACATGTTCATAATTTGAGCAAACTAAAACATATAAGTAAAAACAGCTAGAAAAAAATATTAATTCAATTGTTTCTGCTGAACAAAATTCAGCACCAATCTTAATCAAAACTGACTGACACATTTGAAGCCTTATAAGACTTTTAGTACTTATAAGTACTTATAAGTACTTATAAGTGCTTTTTACTTTTTTAAACAGGTAGATTTTTTTCATGTGATACTTTTACTTTCCTGTATCTGTACTTTTTTCTTAAGTAACAAAATTGAGTACTTCTTCCACCACTGCTTGGATCTAAAAAACTTTGATCCAAAGTGATCAAAATTTTGCTCAAAGAGAAGTTTTACTTTGACAGTAACGACAACTAGCATGCTAACACACACTTCCTGAAATTTGAGGCATGCAGGACTACAGTCATACTGTACGCCATACAACTGTACAACAACTCACCCTCATGTAATAAATAACCCAATGACGTCTTATATAGGAAGAGGTGCTGGAGGTACCATCATGGAAGGACAAGCCCCTGGGATGTACCACCGGAACATAACTGAAGTGGCTGATATCAAGAAATCCTACCAGTGGCTTGAGAGAGCTGGTCTGAAGGACAGAGGCACTCATCCTGGCTGCACAGGAGCAGGTCTTGAGCACTAGAGCAATAGAGGCCCAGATCTACCACACCAAACAAGACCCAAGGTGTAGGCTGTGCAAAGAGGCCCCTGAGACAATCCAGCACATAACTGCAGGGTGTAAGATGCTGCAGGGAAAGCAAACATGGAGCGGCAAAACCAAGTGGCGGACATAGTGTACAGAAACATCTGTGCAGAGTACGGACTGCAGACCCCAAGGTCAAGGTGGGAAACACCTCCAAAGGTAGTGGAGAACAATCAAGCTAAGATCCTGTTGGACTTCCAGATACAG
>JACM01067841.1:0-13308 GCA_000787095.1 Periophthalmodon schlosseri | reverse complement strand
GACTGAGGGACTACACAGATATCGCTTATATATATCATTGGAAACTACTCGCGTCCAGTAACACACCTGTAGGGTCTACTGACCTCTTCGTTCACCCCCATGCCCACTGGGCGTTTACTGATGTTCACAATTACAATGACGTTGCTAGGGCAGCACTGGGTTATGCCAGTGGGCAGTACTTGATGCCATGATTGTCATTATGTTTGTCACTGGCTAATCGCAACATGGCAATGCATCGCATTGCCGAATAATCACAACAGGCCCTATGCCACCCTGGGCACTTTGGGTTGAGTTCAGTTGGCCCAGTCAGGTGGGACAGTACCTGTGGTAAATATTTATAGTTTTACATCAATTAAGTGGCCGATTGTGGAAAAAAGTTGAGAAGAAGGCACAAAAATTACAGGAAGTAGTGCCTAGTTCAAAATCCCTCCATCATTCCATCCAAAATACAGCAACAATTTATTTTTATTAGCCTAATCATAACTGTTGACAAGTTTTAGCCCTTGTTTATATTATTGTTGCTAGGTAAAAGTTGAAATTACCTCTACATATGTCACATATTTAGATCTGTTGCCCATGTCCAACCAGTAAGTAAAATTATAAAGGCCATCAAATGAATAAACTAGAAAAAAAACTGGCCAGATCTTTAATTAATATAATGATGCTAACTATGTTTTAGTAAATGAGTAGTCTAACCTGCCATATGTACTGCAGCACTAATCGATCAAGTCAATTCCCCTTTATCATAAAATGGACAAATCAAAACAAAATTGTAGCATGAGATGTTTTTGTTTAGTGTGCAGAGGATGAGAAGACTCGAGATCTGATTCACCAGTACAAAGGACCACAGCGTCTGGCTCTGCTGCTCAGTAGACCTGAGAACAAACAGCTGTTAGCCGCTGCTACTGGAGCTATCTGGAAATGCTCCCTCAGCCAGAAGAACGTCACCAAGTAAGACTCGCTTCACCGCTTCAAGTAACAGGCAAGAACATTCAGCAGTCACCATTAAGACTAAACTCCTCACAGTAACAGACAGGGACATACAGCAGTCACCTATTGATACCTTTTAGCTGATGTGAAGGAGGCTAACTGAAGGCACTGCTCTGTCTGAAGCCCTTTCACTCAAGCTAGAATTTAAACTGAGCTTTGTTTCAAGAACTGATTTAGCTGGAGCTACAACAGGTGAGCTGATTTGAACAGTTAAACAAGTCCCTTTCAAATAACATTACAGTCACAAGCTAGCTAGCATTAGCCAACAGTTTTTCAGTTAGTCATTCTGGATTTTTTGTGTAAAATCACCCACCTATCACAGGCTCCTGAAAATGTGTTCATTTTGTATTTTTCTATCTAAAAACGTATCAGACTGTGTGCATTGTGTCACCACTGCTGAACATTCTTCCATAGATATACATGCAGTACATTCTCATCTTGATGTTGATGGAAAGTATCATACTCACCTCATAATCACTTAGTATATTCTCAGGAATATACCGCAGTCTTATCTTATATCTAGAAGGTCTCAGGTTTGATTCATTCCAACAGCAACAATAAATTAAAAATTGTGAGGCCAAAATTGTGAACTGAACATTTTTTGCACCATTATGTCAAAATTTGGTCTTGTCTCGTTCTTGTAGACCCAGTTTTGTGTCTTGTCCCATGCTAAATAATAAAACTGAAATCCATGTTTGGGAAGTCCATTGAAAACGTATTAAACAGCTTTGATAGCCTGAGTAAATAAATCTGTGTTTTAACTGCATTCTGTCCAATCAAACCGAAAACGCACACCGATATCTTTATAGAGATAACATTTTATTTTGAGATCTTCTTCTGTGGTTGTGTGGTTGTAGATTCCAGGAGTTTCGCGTGTTGGAGAAGCTTGTGTCCTTGATGTCGGAGCAGCCGGAGGAGGTCCTGGTGAACGTGGTGGCGGCTCTCGGAGAGTTCGCACAGATCCCGACAAACAGAGTGGTGATCGGGCAGAGCGGAGGGATAGAGAGGCTAGTGCGCCTGCTGACGGGGAGGAACCAGGTCTGGGCTCATACTGTCTGACGTGCTTTGCGGGGCTTTAGCAGAGCCAGAATGTAAAGAAAGCAGAATGAGCTACTTGCTTTGCCAGATACTACCTGTGTTTTGGTCCTCAGAATTAGAGTACATTTTATTGCCATTGTCAGTGAACAGAATTCACAAACGAGGATCTTCAAATAAAGGACAAAAACAGTAAATATGAGCTATGATAAAATAAGTATATGGTCCTTAATAGAGTTGCAACAGTAGAAGCACATGCAGTGTATGATCAGAATGCATACATATTTGTTCTAGTGTAAAAATGTCTGTTTATGTTAATTATAAAATAAAATAAGATCCTCATGTGTACAGGCTCTGCTGGTGAATGTGACCAGGACTTTGGGAATCTGTGCCACTGACATGAGGAACATGGCGTAAGTGTTTTATTCAGAGACATAACACAAGTCGAATGCTTTTAATCCTGTCCACGTATTTATATTGAAACAAAACAGTTTATGCCCAATAAAATAAAGTAGCAAATAGCAAAAACGACCTTCTTTTAAAACAAGTGAAAGTATAAGTAGCAAAGCGGCAATATAAACATCTAAATAATGGTATAAATGACCTTCTCCTGTCCCGTGCAGAATCATCGACCAGCTGGACGGGCTACGTCTGGTCTGGTCCCTCCTGAAGAACCCCAGTCCTGAGGTGCAGTCCAGCGCCGCCTGGGCCCTGTGTCCCATCATACACAACGGCAAGGTACTCACGGCCAACATAACATCATACACAACGGCAAGGTACTCACAGCCAACATAACATGATACACAACAGAAAGGTACTCACAGCCAACATAACATCAGCTGTAGCAGTACTCTTCCCACTTATGTTCTTGTTTTATTATAACTGAAAACTTATATAACTTAAAAATAATAATAAAATAATCAAATTTTAACAGCCAAAGTGAAAAAAGAATAATAAACTCAGTGGTCCGCCTACAGCCAGGACCTCCTCCAGTCACACACACACAGTCGAACAGGAAAAGTGGGAGAAGTGTCAGTACCAATGCCAATAACAGGGATCAAACCGACAACCTTAGGATTAGTGGGTGGACATCTCTACTGCCTATACCACTGCTGCTTTACATAAGCCTCTGATTAAAAGTGCATATGGCAGGATAGACCATGCAGTCCACTAAAGCAAAGTTTACATCATTATATTCAATTTAAGAGCCCAGTTTTCCCAGTTTGACAGTTTTGGTGTTGCAACCATATTGTAAACAAAGCTCTTCTAATCTGCACATTTATCTGACAAAAACATATAACAACTCCATGATTTTGGTAAATAAATGTTTAAAGTGTCAGAAAAATGTGCAGTTCCTTTTGCATAAATTCCACCTGATTTATATCAATAATTTCTGTTCAGTTTGAATAAAATCTTATTCACTATGTCATCCATATGGTTTAGAATTTGCGCTACTACCTGTATTTTCAACAGTTTTTAAAGGTCATATATTACGATAAATTGAGTCCTGTGAGCTTTAAGCAATTTTTGTTTCATTCACACATATTTGATTAATCCTGGATTATGCAGGATTAATCAAATGGCAATCTCGGGGCTGAAATTATCCAAATGATTCCAGTGAACGTTTATGGAGTTTAAAAACACAGTGGAGCACTTCCTGTATTACCACATGACATCACAGGGTGGAACAGAGTTTTTTCAGTTTGAGAAAAGAATATGCAGGGTTCGTGTGTTAAACGTGTGAATGAAACAAACACAACTCCAGGTGTGTTTTTGATGAAGAAACAACATTATAACATAGATCAGAAAATAGCGTAATATGGACCCTTTAACTTTTCATCACAAACTGCCACTGGACTGATGTAAAAAAAAAATAATAATAATATCAACCACAGGCATTATCCCACCAAACTATTTAATAAGTCATAAATCTGAAAATGTGTCATATACACTGAGGTTTAGATGCTCTAAAATGGGTTTCTCAGTGTACAGAGAGTCAGAGCAGTACGTTCTGTGTTCATACACACACGTGTGTTTGCTCAGTGCTGTGTCTCTCTGTCTCAGGACGTGGGCGAGTCCATGCGGCGTCTTATTGGAGGCTTTCAGCTCCTCATCAAACTGCTCAAGTCCACAAACAACGAGGTAAAACTCAAGCTTTTCACCTCAACTACAACTTAAAAAAAATCTAAACCAGGCCTATAACAGGACTACATCAGGTATTGAGGTCTAAAATAGGGCTACATTGTGTCCTCAGAAATTCTAAATAAAGGAGGAGAAAAATATTGATGAAAGTAAAACTGACTCTAATTTAAGCAAATACTAGAAACTAAGAAGTACAGGTCCCACTGTTCAGATGTTACGCTCATACTCTTACAGTTACTTACCACTACTCTGTACTTGAGTAATATATTTATATTTGTGTGGCCTAACCTCCTTGTCAAAGTCTGATGTGGTCACATCTCTGAAGCAGGACTTGGATGGGAGACTGTGGGGAATACCAAGTGTCATTGTGTCCTTAGGCAAGGCGCCTCACCCATATTGCCTAGTATGAATGTGGTGTGTGCGTGAGTGTTGGTGGTGAACGGAGGGGTTGAAGGCAGATTGGCAGCCTTGCTTCTGTCAGTCTGGCTAAGGGCAGCTGTGGCTACAATAGTAACTTACCACTAGTGTGGACTGAATCAATAATGCACTGTAAACGTCTTTGAATGTCCAAAAAGCACTATAAAAAACAAATGTATTATTATTATTATTATTATTATTTTGAAGTAGCCAGTCTTGTGTTTTGGCATCCCTCCTCTCTCTGTATGTGTCTCCCCGGTGCAGGTCCTGGCCAGTATCTGTGCTGTTATTGCTAAAATCACCGAGGACAAAGAGGAGAATGTGGCTCTGCTGACAGACTACGGAGTGGTGCCCCTGCTGGCCAACCTCACCAGCACCGTGAGTCACCGCTTAAGCTAACTCTGGAAATCTAAAATATAGACTCTGTCATGTCGAATGGTCAGTGATCAGCTTGGTCTTTTTAATGGAGAGGTCTACATCCAGTCCTCTGTCGGTAAAAGCCTGTGGTTTGTTCAGATTTTGGTCTTTCTTCCTAAAACAGATCAATAGCTCCTGTCGTGCTAGCTCTTAAACACATTTAGCCTGTCCCTCACAGCTCAGTGAGGGACTTAAAGTGTCTTACCATGTCACCATTACCTTGATGAACGATTCCAGAGAAACAGTAGTCATAGGCCATTGTTTCCACATCAAATAACCTTAGCACAATAATCATTAGCTGTTGCCCTGCTTCTTTATGTGATAAGAGAAATTTGTATTTTACAGAAAAGTTACAGAATACCTTTAAAGGGCATCAACGGACACTGTTGACCTCTGCATCACATTTACAGATGTGCAAAGTTTGACCTGATTTTCTTGCGATAGACTGATGACCGGCTGCGGCGCCACCTAGCGGAGGCCATCGCGTACTGCTGTATGTGGAGCCAGAACCGCGCGGCGTTCGGTAAGGCCGGAGCAGTGCCCCCTCTGGTCAGATACGTGAAGTCTAACAACAGCGCAGTGCACGAGACGACTGTGGTGGCTCTGTACCAGCTGTCCAAGGACGTGGACAACTGCATCAGCCTGCACTCCAATGGGGTGGTCCAGGTGAGTGACTAAACCTGCAGCTAGGTACTCCTAACTTATGCATTCAGACAGAGGGGTCCAGATAATTCACTCCAATGGGGTGGTCCAGGTGAGTGACTAAACCTGCAGCTAGGTACATCTAATGAATGCATTCAGACAGAGGGGTTCAAGTAAGAAGCCAAACCCACAGCTAGGTACTCACAAATGCATTCACATAGTGTGGTCCAGGTGAGGCACAAAAAAACACCAGCTAGGTACTCTGGACCGCCTTTATCTGATGTAATTTAGTTGTACAGGTTGACTTGAATAATGATGATAGATTTGTGCCTCTTCTGTTTGGCTTCTCACCTTGCAATTGAAGATGTGAGTTTATCCGTTTTTAGCAAAAGGAAATTGAATTCTTTCGACTGGATAAAAGCTTTTAGCAGTCTTATGAAGTGCCATGTTTTCTGTCTATCTCTGATTGGCTCTCACACCAGTGGCACTTTGAGACAAAGATGTGGCCATATTTCAAACACAAAATGATATTTACTTCATATTTGCTGCTTTGCTGTGGTTTGCCATTTTACCTATTCAACTATTCCAGAAATTGTTACCTAAAGCTACAGCATGTAAGTTTCTGGAGGTGGCATGTCACCTGCATGACTTTATGGAAAGGGAAAGTTAAAACCATACTCTGGAACATTCTCCATGGAGATGGATAGGTTTTATGCCGTACTCAGGAACATTATTCCCAAAGGAACAACATTTCCATGGAAACAAGTAGAAGGAGGCCCTACTCCAGGCCAAATAAGAGTTGGGTTTGTGGAGATGCAAGCCCACTCACAGTAAGGACATTTTTCAGTGCAATTAACACAACCAAAATGTACAATATAGAAGTTAGCTTTTCTAAAACACAGAAAATGTACAATGTAGAAGTTAGCTTTTCTAAAACACAGAAAATGCCAGTGTACCGTATATGTCACCTCCTGTGCTGTCAGTCAGAATGTGGGTTTGGAAAAAACATGAGCTGCTGCTGTGTCTCCTGTCTCCATATTGAGAGAGGCCACTCAAGGAGACTTCCCCCGAGAGGTGCAGGGCTCTGGGGAGACTGAGGGCGCGCTGAGAGGGTCCCCTGGAGGAGCCAAGGATCAAGTGTCTGCAGAAAAATTATGTTTTCAAAAGAACACAACATTCGCCCCAAAGGATTTTACAGGAGAATGTTGAGTTCTGTCTCTTTTATATGTTGTAAGAAATATTCAAAGTCAAATCCACAAATGTTTTCCCTGATGATTTTTAACATCTGGGGGGGGGGCATCTGACACAACACAACATCTGGAGGGGGGGCATCTGACACAACACAACATCTCGGGGGGCATCTGACACACCATAACATCTGCAGATTAACTATAGACATTTGACCTGCCCCCATCTCTGTCTAACACTACAGGGGTACAGGAGGATAGGAGGGCATCTCACACACACGGATATATGAGGATGGGAGGGTATCTCACACAGAGGGATAAACAGCAGGAGGATGGGAGGGCATCTGACACAAAGTGAACCCTCTCTGTGTTGTAGCCTCTCCTGGAGCTGATGGGACACGAGGATGAGGACGTGGCTTTCATGGCGGCCGGCTGCGTCAGAAACATCCGAATGCTCGCCAACGCCAACAAGTTCAGCAAATGGATCAACTAATCTGGACCTGGTTTGGAACCGGTCTGGATCTTGTTTTAAACCGGTTTGGATTAACTCTCAAGAAGTGGTATTTGAAACCCACAACAGTGCTGTATGGTCTATTTCCTTCACTTACACTTAAAACTATTCTACGCAAAATGTCTTCTCTCCAGTATGTAAATAAATTCTAGTCTTGTCTATGTTAACCAAGAGCCTATATTTTCAGTCCTAGAAGTTCAATTATAGTTTAAATCAGACCTATTCTGCAAAATCGACTTTTCAGACCTTTTAACCATGTCATAAATGTTCCCCCTCACCATTTACTGACCCAAAGTTGTTTGGAGTGACTCATGCATGTTTGAGCAATCTTTAATCGCTTACACACCCACTTCTCTATACTGACTTCACTCTCCAATTTTACTTTCTTAACTGGTGAAATGAAAAAAAATCCACTACTCGCTAGTGTGATCTGCAGCTATAGCAGGGGCTGACAGCTCCCACTGGGCACCGAAGTTTTTTGATGCGGAAGTCAGCTCACTTGTTTCCTTTATTAAGTCGTTTTAAATGAATATTACGATTTAAAATGCCCAAATTATAACATAATGATCCATGGGTGTCATAGATTATAACTATACAGCAGACACAAGCACAATAGGTCTACTTTTAAAAAATGAAAATAAGAAACATAAATATTTGCATACGGATGGAATATATAAAATGGAATGCAACTGGTGTCTTGCCCAGTGATACAAGGATAGCACTGGGTTAAGCAGAGGTTATACCACCAAGAATCATATGGGAGGGCATCTGGTTTTACCTCCCTCCTCACTGCTGCCCAAAAATGAGTTGCTCTGGTAAACGCAGACTATCTGTTCCTGGATTCTCTTTGTGTCTTCACTCTTTTGATGAGAAAGACGAGAGAGCAGACACTTCCAGAGCCAAACCCTTCCTTCGGGATTATCTTGTGACCTTTTTCCTTTTATTATTTTTCATGAGTGTACACCTCAGGACATTACAAATTTAGAATCATTTGTTTCAACTTGGCCCCATTTGGTCACAGGACCCAAAATCTACTTTTTTGAACTAAGCCTCAGTCGGAATTTTGTGAGTGAGTAAAAAGTGGTGCTATAGCTTTACTCTGTGTTGTGTTAGATTTCATGTCTGTTGTTAAAGGGGGGTATTTACTTCTGTGGGGTATTAACTGCTAACACATAACATATTTAGGTCACCATGTTACCTTCTATTATTTTGAAAATTGTCGTGTGGATGACGTAGGCTTGTGGGCTGAGCATTGCACAGAATCTTACCGCTAACCGTAAGGAGGGTTAGAATAATGCCCGAGAGAGATCGCTAAATTACTCAAACATGCATGGATGACATCTAAAACCTCTTCAGGCATGTTTTCGATGCAAGAACAATATTATAACATGGTAGAAAACCAAAAAAAGATTTTGCATAATACCTCCTCTTTAAGTCTTTTATAGTCATTTATTTCCTGCTCTTTTTGACCTTTGCGTTGCAACACTGTAAATGCGTTGCATTTGTGCTTCCAATTAAGATGATAAAGGTGAGTTTTGTTTCAAACAGATCACCAGCTATAACAGAAAATGGAGCCCAAATGAAGATTTATTTTTTTTTCTTCTGTATTTCTAAGTTCTTTTTCCCTCCGGTGTGGGCTTGAGGGCCTGTTTTTTTTTTGCACCAACAGCTTAAATGTTTTTTCTTTTTCTTGTCTTTTTAAGGCCTTCAAGCTCACACCAAAGGGAAAAAAGAACTTAGAAAATGGATCCCAAATGATGCACTTTTTTTTTTTTTTTTTTGCTTGCCACTCAGGGCTTCCGTACGAATTATACCCATAGATATGGATCACAAAATGGGTCAGAAAATAATGTTGAGGAGTGGGGGAAAAGGAGGTGGAAGGGAGAGGAGGAAGAGGAGGAAGAGAGAGAGAGGGAGGAAGAGGAGAGAGGGAGGAAGTGGAGAGAAGAGACATGGGAGGTACGATGTGTGTGGTGTGCAGATAGAAGGTCATGTCTTGTGTCTAAATGAGGAGAATTTGCCTTTGGCTGAGACCCTGAAGTGAAGAGAGAGTGAGGGAGGAGGAGAGAGCAAAGGAGAGAGGGAGAAGAGAGAAGGAGCAAAGAGAGGGGAGAGAGGGAAGTGTGATGTACTGTTACATATGTGCAAGGTCATGTGTCAGGTCTAAATGAGGAGAATTTGCCTGCGGCCTCAGCTCCTGAAGTGAGGAGAGGAGGAAGAGGAGAAAAGAGGAGAGAGAGGAGGAGGAGAAGGAGGAGAAGAGAGAGTGGAGGAAGAGAAAAGAGAGAAGAAGAGGAGAAAGAGGAGGAGGAGAGAAGAAAAAGGGAAAAGAGAAAGGAGCAGAGAGAGGGAAGGAAGAGAGAAGGAGATTTATGTGCTGTTACGATAGAAGGTTGTGTGTTAGGTCTAAATGAGCAGAATTTGCCTGTGGCTGAGCTCCTGTGGCTGAGTGAAGAGAGAGAAAGAGGAGGAGAAAAGAGGAAGTGAAAGGGACAGGAGGAGAGATGGAGAAGAGATAAGAGCAGAGAGAGGGCAAGAGGATAGAGAGAGAGGGAGGAGGAGGCATAAGATAGAGGAGGAAAGAGGCAGAGAGGGAAAAAAGAAAAGAGCAGGAGGGGGCAGAGAAGGAGAGAGGGAGGGAGGAGGAGAGAGAGGAAAGAGAAACAGGAAGAGGGGAGGAGTGAAGGAGGTGCGGTGTGATGCGGTGTTATTGTAGAAGGTTATGTGTCTAAAGGTCTAAATGAGGAGTATTTGCCTGTGGCTGTGCTCCTGATGAGAGCTCCTGTGTCACAGCTGAGGACCAGCACAATTAACACCAAACACACATAAGCCTCATTTCCACTGGCACCATTTGGTTGGGTCCTTGGCGCAGAACAGGTGGGGAGGGGGCAACCCCAGCCGGGGAGCAATTCCATTACAGACGGCCCAGGCTGCTTTTGGGCGTGACATAGGTCTAGCAAGGCACACCCAAAGGTGTAACATACGCTTGTGCCGCCGCGAGGCGCAGGCACACCGTACCGCCTGTATCGCACCGTACCGCCTGTATCGCACCGTACTGCCTGTATCGCACCGTACCGCACCGTACTGCACCGTACTGCACCGTACTGCACTGTACCGCCTGTATCGCACTGTACCACCTGTACCGCACTGCCTGTACCGCACCGTACCGTCTGTACCGCACCATACCACCTGTACCACGCTGTACCGCCCGTACCGCACCGTACTGCCTGTACCGGCCCTATGGATACGTGGCTATCAAGTCTATCAAGGACAGGGGTCACACAGGGGTCACATGCTGTTGTTGTGTCCTTGGGCAATACACTTCACTCACCGTTTTACTGAATGTCTCTCTCCTCTCTACACCACTATACCAGCTCATTGTCTTGTCCATTAAAATTTCAACCTTTATATGAGCTCCTGTCTCTTTTACATTTCCATTTTATCTGTAATTTAATACTCAACTCCCAACCCAAAACATGCACAGCAGGTCAAATCCTCCACTGAAGGACGGGTCAAATGCAGATTTAACCCAGAGATGCTGAAGGATGGGTCAAATGCAGAGGACACATTTTCCCACAGTGACATTAAAAGTACCTTAACCTCAAACCTCATTAATAGTTTCTTTTTTAATGACTGTAAACGTACGTAAATGATAAAACTCTTGTTAGTTCCTGACACTGATGTGTTCACATTACAGTTGTGTTTGTGCCGCACACACATCTCCACAGTGTGTTCTGAATGTGGCTCTGGCTCTGTTGCTCTCAGTTACATCACTTTTAAATTAGGTGCAGTAACAGTTTCTATTTTTACACAGGTTAAACATAAACTATAGGCCTCTGGAATTCATCACTATTTAAGGCTGATGATGATAATGACACAAAAAAACTGAGAAAGATTTATGTTTGCACACTAAAATATTATAAAGTCTTAACAAGGACTAACCCAGGTATAAATAAGGACTAAACTAGGACTAAACCAGGACTTAACCAGGGCTAAACCAGGACTAAACCAGAACTTAACCAAGATTTAACAAGCACTAAACAAGGACTGAACCAGGTCTAAAAAAGGACTGAACTAGGACTAATCTAAACTGGGACTAAATAAGGTCTAAACCAGGACTAAACCAGGACTTAACCAGAACTGAACCAGAACTAAATCAGGACTTAACAAGGATTTCCAACAAGCACTAAACAAGGACTAAACCAGGTCTAAATAAGGCCTGAACTAGGACTAAAGCAGGACTAAATAATGACTAAACCAGGACTTAGCCAGGACTAAACCAGGACTAAACCAGGACTTAACAAGCACTTCTTGAAAAAGCACTGAACCAGGACTAAACCAGGACTAGGAATAGCTCTGAGCCATTTCCCTTCATTATAAATGAAACTGTTCAGCCCAGGACAAACTGACAGACTCACACAGATCCAGATAGAGCACAAGTTCATTTTATTTTTACAAAACCTCAAAAACAAAAAAACACAAAAACATAATATTTCATACTTTTTTTCTCCTAACACACAGTTGAAATCACAAATATCAAAGTGAAAGTCAGAGGCTAGAATCGTTTATATTTTTGACCATTACGTTTTACAATTAGCGGTTTGAATGCACTTTTAAACTACGACTATGGCTGTTTCATTCAGAGGTTGCATATTTTAGAGTTGTTGCGTCAGAGGCAAAGCTGGTTCTGTTTGATTGTACTGAATCTTACGAGTGAGTAGTGTTTGAAATGTGTTCATAAAATCTATTTGGGAAACAGCACAATTTACCATGAGAATTAGGTCATTTAAAAAAAAACCTTAAAATAAATAAAACAAGAAAATAATGTAATATTTTTTATGGGACCATATGGGAACAAAACCAGGTCTAAACCAAGATCAAGACTTAAACCAGGTCTAAATCAGGTCTAGAAAGGGACAAACTCAGGCTAAACTAAACCAAGATCAAACAAGACTTAAACCAGGGCTGAACCAGAACTAAACCATCATAAAATTAGGACTAAACTGGTACTAAACCAGGACTTGGATAAAACCAGGACCAAAAGCAGGACCAAAACATGACTAAACCAGGTCTATACCGGGACTAACCAGGTATACACCTTAATAAAGATTAACCAGAACTAAACCAGGTCTAAACCAGGGCTGAACCAGAACTAAACCAGGTCTAAACCAGAACTAAACCAGGTCTAAGCCAGAACTAAACCAGGTTTAAACCAGAACTAAACCAAAACTAAACCAGGTCTAAATCAGAACTACGGTAAACCAGGTTTAAACCAGGGCTAAACCAGGGCTGAACCAGAACTAAATTAGGTCTAAACCAAAAATAAACCAGGTCTAAACCAGGTTCCCACTGTTCTTTACAACAGACTGTGCAATAGAAAAATTCAATAGAAGTCAATTAACAGCACGAATAAACCACTTCGTGCCTCTGCTCACTTCCTGTTTGGAGCGCGGCGGCAGGTCAGCTCTGTCCATTTATATATACAGTCTATCCTTACCTGGACCTCCAAGTGCACACCAATGTTTTTCTAATTCTCACTTGGATTGGTGGGATGGTACCTTCAGTAAATATTTATCATAGTTTTACATCAGTTAAGTGGCGGTTTGTGAAGAAAGTAGAAAACAAAAAGTTGTAAAATACAGGAAGTAGCGCTGAGTTTTTAAACAGAATCCCTCTATCTATGTCATCAACTCCATCCGCCGCCGTCAACTCCATCCAAAATACAGAGACAATTGATGCACCTAAGTTTAAACACTGATTTAACAAAATAAAGGCGTTATCATGTATTTTTATCTGTCAAATCATAACTAATGTGTAATTTCGACAAAGTTTTGGCCCTTGTTTACATTATGGTTGCTAGGCAACATAACTACATATGTCACATACATATATCTGCTGCCCGTGTGAAACCAGGAAGTAAAGTTATAAACACCACGAAAATTACAAAACTAGAAAAAAATAGGCAAA
>JACM01065496.1:0-13118 GCA_000787095.1 Periophthalmodon schlosseri | reverse complement strand
ATTATTATGAACCTTTACTGAAACTGAAACTGACTCACTGAGGGCAGAACACTCCCCACCTGGCATACTAATGCCACTACTGCTTTTTAACTGACAGTTCGTTTTCTAAAAGAACCACAACGTCTGAGATGGGGCGTAAATAAGTCTTTGTAACACCTTGAGATGACGTCCTCACTTCAACCTTACGAACCTTCCCGTCACTGCTAGGAAAGGCAGATGTGATGATGACCATTGTCCATTCATTTCTGGGAGCTTGAGCTTGCTTTAACAGCACAATGTCGCCTTGTTGGAGGTTACGGTGAGGGGTGTGCCACTTGCGCCTTGACTGAACTGTGTTGAGATATTCGTTTCTCCAGCAGCTCCAGAATTCATTGGCGAGTGCCTGCACCTGTTTCCACTGATTTTTGAGCAAGTCTTTTCCACAGAAGTCTCCTGGTGGAGAGGGAACATGTTGCTTTTGGGTCAATATCATTGCAGGGCACAACAAGAATGGAGAAGACGAGTCTGTTGAGATGTTGAGATATTTTTCTGAACATGAGTAGCTAAGGTGGTAACTTGTCTGATTTCAGTATCTTTTTCAGGCTCGACCAACTCAAAGGGTTTGTGCATCTTGAGTCCAGATGATTTGTGAAGGAAGTCTGGCCCTTTAAACCACATAGAGTCCATAAACTGAGATGCAGGGATTGATCTGGTTGCTAGATCAGCTGGGTTTTGTTCTGATGTGACGCAGTGCCACTGTTCAGGAGATGTAGACTGACGAATGCGATGAACGCGGTTATGGACATAAACATAGAAGTGTTTGGACTCATTGCAAATGTACCCAAGAACCACTTTGCTATCACAGTAGAATTTGACAGCGTTCGGCTTGTGATCAAGTTCGTTGAGGATGAGCTCCGCCATTTCGACCGCTAGAACTGCTCCACAAAGCTCAAGGTGAGGTACTGTGGGCTCCGGTTGTGGTGACAGTTTTGCTTTTCCGAGTACAAATCCAACTGACTGTTTTTAAGTATGCTACTGCAGCGATAGCCCAGCTGGAGGCATCTGAAAAGAGTTCAGTGTAGGTGGACTTAGAAAGTGAAGCTGGTACGTAGCAGTGTGGAACTTTAAGACTGCTTAGATCTTGAAGGGACAGTTTCCATATTTCCCACGTGCCCATCTTGTCCTGAGGGAGGGGAGCATCCCAATCTTGGACTCCACTTGCCAGCTCGCTTAACAAGAGTCTGCCTTTGACTATCACTGGTGATGCTAGTCCCAAGGGGTCGAAGATACTGTTGGTCACAGAGAGAACCCCACGGCGCGTGTAGGGTTTGTCATTAACAGCAACCTTGAATGTGAAAGAGTCTGTGTTTATGTCCCAGCACAGGCCTAGACTTCTCTGGGCTGGTAACATCTCGTCTAGGCTCAAGTCTTTGATACCATTGGCCAGGTCTTTTGGTTTGAAGGCTTGCATGACTGAAATACTGTTTGAGGCAATTTTGTGAAGTTTGAGGTTGGACTCGGCCAAGGATGCACGTGTGCGCTCAAGCAGGTCTATTGCAGCAAACTCTGTGGGGAGTGAAATCAGCCCATTGTCCACATAGAAGTGCCTTTCAACAAAGTGCCTCGTGTCCGCTCCAAACTTTGGCTCGCCCTTCTGGATTGCTCTCCGTAGGCAATAAATGGCCACTGCTAGCGACCGGCTATTTCCAAAAACATGCACCCGCATACGGTACTCTAGCACTTCTTTAGAGAAATCAGTGTCTTTGTGCCAAAGGAACCTCAAGTAGTTGCGATGGTCCGGCCTGACTAGGAACCCGTAAAACATTTGCTGAATATCGGCAGTGATCGCGATGAGCTCTTTTCTAAACCTAATCAGCACACCAAGGAGGGTGTTATTGAGGTCTGGACCCGTTAACAGTACTGAGTTGAGGGATACGCCCAACTGCTCGGCACTTGAGTTGAAGACAGCCCGTATCTGGCCGGGTTTCTGCGGATGGAACACATTGAAAATAGGCAGGTACCAGCATTCTGTGCTATTGTTGATTGGTGGAGCAATCTCTACATGATTGTTCTGAAACAGCCTTTCCATAAACTCTGAAAACTGTTCCTTTGTCTGAGGGTTTTTTGCCAGGTTGCGTCTTAGCGAGTTGAGTCTGGAGAGTGTTTGGTCTCTGTTATTTGGGAGGGGCAAGTGAGGGCACCGGAATGGCAAAGGAGCAACCCAGTTCTTATTTTCATCTTGGTGGACCTCTTTCTCCATTATTTTAAGAAAGGTCTCATCCTCAAAGGACATGGCACTCTTATTATCCTTCTCTGTACGCTCAAAAACCTTTTCCCCAAGTCTACCTTCTGCTGTATTGGGTTTTGAGCTGCAGGGTGGGCCATTCGTATGCTCCCCGCCGTAGCACAGTTTCTCTTTAACAATGATGCTGTTGTGACAAGGAGTGAGGAGAGAAGGGCGTCCATTGGGAAGTATGTGGGTCTTATAAACATTGACAGTTGGTTTATGAGCGTTGAGACACACTTCTCCTACAATTACCCAGCCTAGATCAAGCCGTTGGGCAAAGGGGGCATTGTGGGGCCCATTGACTTGTTGCCGTGCTTTGTGGACTCGTATAATGTCTCTGCCCAGTAGGACTGCAATCTGAGCATTCGGGTCGTACTTAGGAATGAGAGGTGCCAGATGTTTTAAATGGGCGTGGGCAAGAGCAACTTCAGCTGTTGGTATTTTGTCTTTATTAAACATTATCTCACTACATTCGATGAGAGGGGGGAGGTCCAAACACACACCTCCATCTTCTGGTTCGATCTGAAATCCCACTGCTTTCCTGCCGAGTATTTCGGTAAGACCAGCGCACGTTCTCATGTTGTATGTCACGGGGCTACCCTTTATCCCAAATAACTCAAAGAATCCAGGGCGAGCTAGCAAGCTATTACATCGAGGATTACGTACATCTTGGCAAAGCGTTCTGGGTGGCCCTTTGGGAAGATTGCTGAGGTTGCTGGCTTGAATCAGGATGCATGGCAGAACAATGTTTATCACTTTGACACTCCTCACACCTAAATTCTATGTTACAGTCCTTTATTGCATGACTGGGAGAACAGCACCGGAAGCATCGTTTGTGTTCTTTGAGTATGTTACGCCTGTCTTGCAGTGGTTTGATACAGAAAGCCCTACATTTGGCAAGAGAGTGTGTATGCACTGTGTATGTGTTTTTCTGTGAACAGGGCAGTACCGTGTTAAATCCTCCCCTTTGGCACAGCTGTGAGCATTTGTGTTAAGTTCTGTTTAAGTTTCTGTTTCACCCACGATGATGGGTGGTCTGTAGTTGGCTTGTTTGACAGGTGCTCTCTCACCTTTGTTGAATGGCTGGCTATTATACACTGTGAAACTTGAGTCATTTCTGGCTTTGGCCTGTTCTTGTTGAACCTGAGTGGAGCCATTTATCTTGTAAACTTGGGGGTAGCTTTTCGACTATGGGTTTGACACCGCGGGGTGTGTCGAGGTAAGCAAGTCCAGGGAGATAGGCTTGGTCTTTGGCAACCAGTAACTCTAAAAGCAAGTCGCCAAGCTCCCTGAGTTTTACATTGCCTCTGCTTGTGAGGTGAGGGAAGTTGTCTACTTTTTTGAACAGGGCATTTTCAACTACTTCTGGTGTAGTGTAGCAGTAGTACTCTTGCCCATGACAGTTTGACAGCGGCTTTGGGGTTAGTGGCATAGACAGCCCTGGTTCTCTTGACATGCTCAGACGACTCTTTACCAAGCTACTTGACAAGGAGGTCTATCTCCTCACTATATGAGAGCCCTATCTCCTCAGTTGCATTTAAGAATGATGACTGCCATGCTCTAAAGTTCTCAGGGGTGTCGTCGAACTTAAAGAGGCCTGTGGTTATTAGTTCTCTGCGTGCAAGCAATCTGGCAAAGTCTTTCATGGGCGGTAGGTCACTGTGATGCGAAGCGTGGTAGCTGTATGGCTTTACATAGTCTTTTGATGCATTCAAAGGTTCATTTTTTACCTGCATTTTTCTGTAGGCTGACAGAGAGGGTTGCGATTCACTGTCTCGTCTCATTGGAGTGAATGGTTGGGCCCTTAGTGAGAGTTCAACTGGAGGTGCCTTTTCTTGTGGCGTTTGCATTTGTGAATTCAACTGGTTGATTCTGCACATACTCCATTGTCCTCTGTTTGACTTCTTGTAAAGGGACTTCACTCTTAGCAGTTTCACAGTCATACTGTTCGTTAGCTGCAGCAGCTTCTAAGACTTTGGCCTCGGCGGTTTTGGCTGCTGCTTCCTTTTCTGCTTCTAACATTTCTAAATCTGCCTCTAGTAGTATCTTTTCTAATTCTAGCTTTGCTTGCTGCTTTTTTATTTCTAGTTCCTTCTTACTGTACATGGCTTTGGTATTTGCAGCTTCTGCAGAGGCACGTCCCAGAGTGGCTGCTGCAAGTGCGCTGGACTTTGAGCTTCTGAAGGGCATGAGTTTGGAGACAGCCTTGGATGATGCTTTTGATGGTGCTTTGGTTTGAGAGTTGGCCTTTTCTTCTTGAGCGTTGTCCATCTCTGTGTCTTGAGTTTTATCTTTCGCCAACTGCTGATATGGCTTTTCACTGTACTGTTATCACTACGTGTTCGATACACTGTGTATGTGAACGCAGATCAACAGCAAGCCAAACTCGGTTTTCACGAGCCAGGAAACTGAGCATCTTGCTCCTTTAACACAGTTAGTGATTATAGTGATTATAGTGATTTTTTTTTTTTTTAAATAGCTGTCTTTAGCATGAAATAGTAACAAATGAATTATGATGTATCTATTACTAAATTATTATGAACCTTTACTGAAACTGACTTTCACTGGGCAGAACATATATATATATATATACTACATACTATATACTACAAACCACACGGAGCCGCAGTATAAGGATGAAAAAGCTGCATGCGTCTCCAGAGCCGCGGGTTGCCGACCTCTGGTATGGACATATCTAACCCGCTAGCCGTCACATTCCAAATAGGAAATGAGCAAGGGCGTGCTTCTGGCTCCATCGACTCGACTCCATTTCTATGGAAAAACGTCACACTTTTCTCTGTAACTGCTGCCTCGTCATTTTGGCCTTAAAATTTTATTATCCCACGCTACATGATTCTGGGCTTTTTATTTTTTTTTAATTTTTTCTGTAAATCAAGATATAAACATTAATAACAGACATATCAGGTGCCTTGTTTCCCCAAAGGCTAGCTCCCGCTAGCATTAGCAACAGGTTTGATTGATTGTTGCTAAGTACCCGCTCCCTACCAAACCAGCCGTGCGGGTGGAAAGGGCCGTTACCTTCAACAGCCTTGCTACGGATTGACTTTTTGAAGGTCAGAAATTTCAAATATGGAACTCCGCTCCAAATTTCTCCCTATAACTGCTAGCCTTGATGAGCTTCATTTGGCTGGAGTCGAACGCTATGGGTGACATCACACTCCCATAGTCCACTTCTTTATACAGTCTATGGGTCTGACCAGATCTTTCACAAAACTAAATACATATTTTTTGTCAAAATTATCTGGGAAGAGAAAAAAAGGACAGGGGAAGAAAAGAGAGGACATGCGGGAACACAGTAGAGACTCTGAACAGGTGTGTGGTGATCAGGAGTGATTGACAGGTGACCAGTAGAAACTCTGCATCTTTGGTTGTTGAAGGTAGACTCCGAGGACCAGCAGCACAGCCCTGAGCTCTAGAGCGTGGAGAGGCAGCTGGGTCTGGTCCCTGTGATAAACCAACACAGTGAACGCCCTGTTTTATTTACTGCCAGTCTTCTACCATCGGGAAGTGTGCTTATTATATCTGCTGCAAAACTGATATGTAAATGAGAGCATTCAGCTAGTGCAAAAGTTTGCATGCCTCTGCTCCTGTGGGATATTGAATTGTTTAAGTGTGCAAATTCACGACTGCTCTACTTCCCAACATCTTCACATAGCGTTTGGGGAGTTGTGAAAACTTTGAACTGTAATTTTACCAGCGTTATCCTTTTCACTTTGGACTTAAATGTGGGATGACGGATTGTGGTAGTGCGTGCACAGAAGAGTGTGCCTGTGGCAGGAGCAGTGCAGGGACAGAGCCGCACATCGCCACTCATTCGGGATGACTGGACTGGACCCCGCAGTCTATAGGACATGGGACAGATGTGTGAAAGCCCAGTTTGATGGACAGCTGCTGATGAACACTCTGGGTTAGTGGAAGACTTTTGGGAGTCAGGGTCAAAATGTTGCAGGTAAAGAGTTTATATTTTATTACTGCTGCTTTGAAAACATGTTATTATCTCATCTGTCCTTGTGGGTAGTTTTAAAGCATTTAACATCAGTATCAAAGTGTAGCATCTATTCTGTGCAAAAAGTCTCTCCAAAGTACTGTATTATCATGCAGTTTTTACTCTTACAGTTGTAATACATTTGGCAGCACCTGCTAAGCAACCTCATTTGCATTTACTCCACCTCAGATTTTGTGCATGCTGGCAAAAATTGCCCCATTTTGCATATTCATTCACTCATAGAAGCAAAATTGCACTGCATCTTACTTAGCGTGTGAGGAATTGCTTCAGGTTTTTGATACACTTTTAGCATGTTTAGCACATGCACAAATGGTCGATAAATGAGGCCCTTAGAACTTTAAACTATTGAACTTTACTGGTGTGTGTTGGTCTAAAATATTAGTTGAGATTCATATTTTAAATCAAATTGTAATGACAATGCTGCTGCACAGTCTGTAAATCTTCCCCCTGCAACCAAGCTGTTGCAGGTTAAAATCTTAAAACCAAAAGCACGTACTGTTCCTGAGTATTACACTTCAAGGCAGCACTTTGACCTCTTCGCAAGGCCCTAGGTTTGACCCCTGGACCAGGTGGGGCCTTCCTGTGTGGAGTCTGTATGTTCTTGGTGGGTTTCCTTCATCTAAAACATGCAGGGCAAATCCTCCAGCTACGGTACTCGTGACCAAGCCTGGCACAGAATATGGAGATGGATCTCTGGACGCTGCACTGCAGCAGCCCACTCCTCCTGGCAGGTTGTGTGGCACCTCTTTTCAACCACATTGGCCATTTCATTTAATTTGGTATAGTGTCCAGGCAAATCTAAATCTAATCTTTAAATTTGTTTCTATCTTAAACAGTTTTTTCTACCCTTGTAAGCTGCCTTGTTTGTTTAGATACAAACAGCATGTGTTTCTTATTGGTTAATCTGTCTGTTGATAATGCTCATCGGAACTCAAAAGTGATGTGTCTTGTCTGGCTACCAAGCTTAAAAAAAAGTCTATGGAGCAAAAACATTTCATTTCAGAGTAACAGCTTGGTGCATCTGGGAGCTCCGTTGTCTCACCCCCACCCTTTCTCTGACATGAGCAGACAGTACATTCTAAACATTCATTAAAACTCAAATTAACAACGTTTGAGCCTTAAAATGATGTTACGCGAGCATGTGTGCTAGGACATCCTGACTACCCTAACGAGCTGGGGCAGCCGGTTCTTGGCTCGGTCTAATTACTGGTGTGGTATCACCAAGGGTAATTTTGAGGGTTTAAAACCCAGGGGTTGCAATCAAATTTACAAATTAAAGATACAGATGTAAGATTCTGAATTAAAAAGATGACAGACGTGAAAAACAATAAAAATCTTTATTTAAAAAGTTCTAAAGCCAAAATGAAGGTCCTTGGATGTAGCTGAAAATAAATAATAAAATGAAGTTATACTTTTCTAAATTGAGTAGTTTTGTCCATTTATAGCAAAATTTAAGTAAAAGTTAAAAAGGTAGAAAATTTAAATTTTATTACAAAAAGCTAAAAGTTGAATTACTAGCTAAAATAAGCCTAAGTATGAAAAATTATCACAGTTTAAAATGACCAAAAAACAAAAAAAGCTAGCTGAGGCCAGCTATGGTGAGCAGACCATCGAGGGTGTGCCCAGGGGTGCTACCACATACTCACCTCAGAGGACACAGCAGACGGCACAGCAAATGAAAAGTGCAAAAACGAAACTTGTGATCCCAGTGCACTAAAAATCACATGCAAAGGTGGGGGAACATGTTATAACGGTGTTCCCTCATCAAAAACACGCCTGAAGAGGTTTTAGATGTCATCCATGCATGTTTGAGTAAATTAGTGGTCTCTCCCAGGATCTATTCGAACACTCCTTATGGTTAGCTGTACAGTCCTAACTAAAGCTCAGCCCACAAGCCTATATCACCCATGCTCCCCTACGGCAATTTTCCATAGATATAAAAAGCATGATACAAAACAATACACTACTACTGCATGACATCACATGGAACAGAGCATTTCGAGCTTTGGAGAAGTACACAGACTAATAATGCAGGATTAGTGAAACATGTGTGAATGAAACTAAACACAACACAGGGCTGGGTGATTTTGCCTAAAAATAAAATTGTCAGTTTTTCCCCAAAAATTTTCAATGCAATTTTTGTTTTTTTCTCCTTACCCACTAAACTGTTATGCAAACTACAGAAACTGTCAAAACAAAACGAAATTTATCTTAATTTTATGAATAATACAAAACAAACTAATCATAACAGTGTTGGATCTGCATTAAACATGTAGCTGCCCTGTGCTAAACTTTTCTCTTCTCCGTGAGGCACAGATGAAGGAAAAGTACATCACTTCTAAAACTCTGCTTCCTGTGACTGCAGTGAGCAGCCTTTCTTGTATTTTCAATGTATTTTACTATGGGGGACTTAAAATCAATTTTCTTCCAGATCATTAGATTTGAACTTAAAATTTGATTAATCGTTTAAATGATTTTTTGCCCAGCCCTAACTCTAGGTATGTTTTTGATGAGGTAATAACATGGCTTAAAGAGGTAATAACATGGTTTAAAGCGCACAAAAATACATTTTGTGTAATATAGAACCTTAACAATTTTGTGCTCTTTCTTGCATTATTTCAGTTGTATTTAATTTTAGTTTTTATCATTAAAAAAGAACATGTATTCTTACCATGGGCTCGCCTCTGTACAGATTTGACCTGTAGCTTGGTTTGATTTCTATGATACAGTTTAGCACCACATCATTGCAATATAAAATTATGTCAATTTGAGAAGCTTTAGACTGCCTGGTGTCATGTTATGCCCTGGTGTTAACCCTTCTCTGACTGTTTGCCACCTTCCTCCAGCCCCCCTCTTGCCCTCATCCCGTCTCTCCTGTAATTGTCTCTCCTGTAATCGTCTGTTCAGGAACGGCTGTCTGTCCAGGAACGGCTGTCTGTCCAGGGCCTCCGTTGCCCAGTTGATGCCGTGCTCCCCTTCTGATTCTGGATATGGTTGGGAAAATGTCAACATGACCTGACTTGTGACTTTGCTGTTTGATGAAAATCAAACAGCAAAGTACAGCAGGAGCAAGGAAGAAAATGTCTGGCTAATTACAGATTTGCTTGGGAAATATCCCAAGACACTGGTGGTGCTGGTGAAGATGGAGTGGCTGAGGAGGCTGATGGTTCTGCTGCCCCAGATGGGGTGAAGGAGAGATATAACTGGAATGTCAAAAACAAGGAGGGGAGAGAGTGGGTTTAAATGAAAGAATTACACAATTACAAGACACTAGAATTTGACTCTCCATTTTTTCTCTCCAATCCCTTTGGTTGACTGTATTGTAAGTTCACATTCACATGTTTGCTTTTAGCTTCTTAATCACTGTTGATTTCACTGATGTGTGTGTGTTTATGAAATCTGTGTGGAGCAGAAATAATGAGTCCCTCTGCTCACTGGTCCAAATGGCTGCGGATCTAAAATAAATACCCCGCATTTGCTAGATTCACATTAGATACTAACTAACCATTCATGTCAAAGTGCATACGCTACAGCCCCAACTAAGGCAAAAATAGCATACAGTTGAAACCAGAAGTTTACATACACTATATAAAATAGACGCATAGACTTTTTTTTCCTCACTGTCTGACATGAAATCAGACTGCACCTTTCCTGTTTTAGGTCAAATAGAATTACCAAAATTATTTCTGTTTGCTAAGGATTTTAGAGAATTTTTCATTACTTTCTTCAAAGTCAGAATATTACATATAGTAAGATTACTATGCATTTAAACAAAGATTTGTAGATGGCCTACAAATTTGGCTCATTTACACCAGTTCGGTCAGGAGGAATGAGCCAAAATTCCTGCCAACTATTTTGGGAAGCTTGTGGAAGGATATCCATAATGTTTGATCCAGGTCATACAGTTTAAAGGCAAAGGTACCAAATACTAATGAAATGTATGTAATCATCCGACTTTGAAGAAAGTAATTAAAAATTGTCTAAAAAAAATCCTTTTCTCAAACCCGGAACTACAGTTGAGGTGTTGTGAATTGAGTCTCAAAGATCCCAATAACACATCTGGAGAAACTGATATGTACTTGGATGCCCAAGTGCAATACTATTGAATGCGGCTGGTACAGCAAGAGCGCACACAGTGGTGTGTCGGAGCAGTGGCAGTATTTCCTGTTTATACAGCACGATGGTAGCGTCAGCAGGTATGGAGAGTGCATTAGGCTCCACGTCCAAGGGGATTTTCACAAATCATCTTCTGGCTAACTCAAGAAGGTATCAATGAAAAAAACACTTTAAGCATGTATATGAGGTGCTAATAGCACTGTTAGGTCAAAAGCTCTGAAAAGTCTATTTTGCACCATATAGCCCTAAACCTAGGTATCTCCATTGAGACAGGCAGGTGGTGCCACCAAGACAAGTTTTGAGCAATAAAAAATACCCATAATGAAATAAATACCAGATGATTAGATAGCTTTAATGCCATATATCAGGGGAGTCCAAACGATGGCCCAGAGGCCAATACAGCACTCAGAGCAATTTCTGTTGGCCCTCTGGCCCCTGCTGAATTGGCCCAAATGATGATACAAACGTTTTTTTACAAATTTATGCAAATGTAGGTAATTATACTCATTATATTATTATACTATAAACTCAATGGCATCACATTGCATTATGGCAGACCTAAAATTTATGTGCCAAACCTTATTAAAGGTACAGTGGCTCCAGTGGCTCTGTAAAAGCTATATTAAATGCCCCAATGTGAATAACTCACTGTACTGACCATCGGTATGTGGACTTTGGCTTCGAATACGAATTTAGATATGCGACCCTAGTTCAAAAAAGTTTGGACACTCATGTCATATATAGAACATTTAGAAAAAGAAGTTAGAAACAACTTCCTTCAGCTTTTTGAGAACGGTAGACATTGTGTACCCGACTTTTAAAACAAGCAGAACCTCTGACCCACTGGGAGAGTTATGGATGCTGCACTGGCTTGATATAGTGGTGAATAGACTCTTCTGCTGTCTCTTCAGCTCCTCTCATCTCCTGTAACCCACTTAAGAGTCCCTCCACTCGGGTAGCATCGCTTTGACACAACCTCATCTATCAGCGCATGGTACTCAGTGCTCAGCCCTCCAAACTGGCCCACTTTACAGAGTCACACCTCTCCTAGCTTCTGGAATGTTTACTACAGGGAAAGTGCTGACATGGAGAAGTACGAGACAAAATATAGACAAATGCTCCTCAAGTGTGCAATGGTTTAAGAGTTTTATACAGTTTACTTGTGAGCTTTTAGTCATGTTGTAATGTTGTTACCTCATGAAAAACATACCTATCTCCAAAGCTCAAAATGCTCCACCTTGTGATGTCATCATGTGGTAGCTTTGAAGTTATCAATAAATTCAACTCCTGTATGCTACAATACACTTAAAATTGTTCCCTTTTGGAAAAAAAAAAAAAGTTTTACCCTTTGTTCTGTTGAGATTGCCTCAGAAAGTCTATAATATCTTCAGATGCACCAACAAGCGAAGAAATTGCAATAAAGCTGAAACAATAGCTATAGCTTCAAAGTTTGGCAGTTCCAGGGCTATTATTCAAATGATTCTAGTGAGGGTGTATGGTTTTTGAAAACACAGTGCATTGCTTTCTGTATTACTATTTCATGACATCACAAAGTGAAACAGGGTCTTTAAAGTTTGAGAGAAGACTGTAGCCTTAATATGCAGGGTTTGTGTGTTAAACATGTGTGAATGAAACAAAACACAATACCAGGTATGTTTTTGATGAGGAAACAACATTATGACATTGAGCCATTTTTTTTGTAATATAGGCAATTTAAAGGTGTTATTGTAGATTAGTGACCAGTTGAGTGGTTGGTGGTTAGTGTGCGTGCCATTAGTCCATTAGTACATTTACCATATTTTCTGGACTATAAGTCGCACTTTTTTTCATAGTTCAGCCAGGGTTGCGACTTATACTCAAATGTGACTTATATGTGAAATGATTAACCTGTTAAAGAGCTGACGGCACAACCCCGGCCATCCCCCCTACTTTACAACCAGAGCCCTCAAAGGTAAATGAAGTCCAAATCCAATTTTTTTGCTTTTCTGTAAAAACGGCTTTCCTGTCAGCACTGTGGTGATTGTAGGTGAAAATGGTTTGCATATTCAAAAAGAGGAGCGCCATAGCTTTCATTTGACGTGTAGATTGTTTGTGTGGGTGACGCAGAAGTTATGTACATTTGCTGTAGAGTTGTAGTAGGGCCGTCAGATCGATAACAGGTTAAAGATAAAATGTCTGTTCTTGGTCTTGAATTTTGTGAAATAAATTTCCAGAAAAATGCGACTTATAGTCCAGTGCAACTTATATATGTTTTTTTCTTCATTATTATGCATTTTTTGGCTGGTGCGACTTATACTCCGGTGCAACTTATAGTCCGGAAAATACGGTACTCAGGTACATGTAACTGAGTACCGTATTTTCCGGTTGTTGAAGAAATCATACTTTTCAGAGTACTTTTCTAGCAGCATCATTTTACTCCTACTTGAGTAGGAATATTTTTTATTGAAGTAACAGTTCATTTGCCAAGTAAAAGTTTGGGTTAATATTAAATTATTTGAACATTTGTGTTTCTTGTAGTTTTTCTCATTTTTGAAAATAGCAGATTTTGTTTTGTAAGTTACTCTTACTTGAGTAGTACTATTCCCAAATACTTTTTTACATTTACTAGAGTAAATTCTTGGACCACTACTTTGTACTTCTACTTGAGTAATATTACTTTGAGCTAATGTTACTCCTACTTGAGGAATTGCAATGTCCACCACAACAGCT
>JACM01075140.1:0-10128 GCA_000787095.1 Periophthalmodon schlosseri | reverse complement strand
AAATAGAAATATGTTTGGTAATCCTAACTGACCCAAAAAAAAGTTTTAGTCTGATTTCATGTCAGACAGTGAGATATATATAATTTGTCAATCTTTCAACTAGGGTTGTCAAAACTAACAAAAATCAGATACTAATCGATACTAAAACTAGCATTGAAACTAGATACTCATTTGAGCAAGTATCAATACTAACACTAACACTACTTTCAACTGATGTAAACTTTGAACAATGCCACCACTTTTTAATAATAAGTCCATCGACCAGACCCCAAAATTTGACATATTGGTATCACTCAAGGTGCCAAGGGCTATCAGTGATTTTGGAAAAGTCCCATATTTAAGCTTTATATTTTGGTGTGATAGACTTTTCTGAGTTTCAGGTGTATCACAATTATCAGCCTTTGTAGTGTACAGACCAAATACACTTTAGACACAGGTCTATATTTTGGTTCAGGCCATGGGACACCAATCAGATAATGATTTAAACCTTTGTGTTTGGGATCATTTTAAAGAAAACAGTCCTGTCTTTCATTTACGCACAATTGTGACAGTCTCTGACAATTACCATGGTAACCATAGCTTTTCAAACGTGAGAACATGTTTTCACCATTTTTGCCTGAACTGTTACACTACATTTTACTCTAGGGACATGCTAGACACACACTTGAGATATTACTAATATGTACTACAGTTTGTCTAAAACTGAAATTGTACAATTCAATAATCATGTCAGCTGTATGACTGTATACAGCATGTAGCCATGGACAACAATTGAAGAGATATATGTGAATGTCGTTCCCAAACCCATCATGTGTTTGTTTTACTAATATGTGGCTAATTCACCACTGGCCACATACAAAATTACCCAACTTATATGTATGATACAGTTAAATACCTCAAATGTAAAACACAAGCAAGGTTGGTGTGTGCTGACCCCTGTGGATAAATTTGTCCTTTGAATTTGACCCATCCTTCTGTAGCTTCCACCTTGACTCCTAAGAACATCTATCTTTCTCAACCACCTGCCAAAAGGTCTCTCTTGTTGGTCCTATACTCTTGCCTATGCAATCCAGTGTTTGCCCTAAGTATATTTCCAACAACATTTTAAAAGACATTATGATCTTGGTACTAGTCCCTGCCCCAATTGCAGGAGATCAAATATCTTGGGGTCTTGTTCACGATTGAGGGAAGGATGGAGCGTGAGATTGAGAAGCAGATCGATGCAGTGATGAGGTCGCTGTATTGGACTGTTGTGGTGAAGAAGAAGAAGTCTAAAGGCAAAATTCTTGATTTACCAGACAATTTATGCACCACCACCAAGGATCTGAAAGACAGATAGATGAAAAAGGCTGAAAAAAGGAGAAAGGCAGCCAACATGGCTTGGAAATGTGTTATGATTCCCTCAAAGTGAATTGGAAGTCTTCAGAAAGGAGTCTGAAAAAATCTGAGTGACCCTGCTGAGACTCTTGCCTATTCTTTTCTCGGTTTGCCCCGTGTGCCTTTTTAAAGAGACACTATAATCTGATGGCCAGCTAAATGTTTGGGATTTTGATTTAGTCAGTTGAGAGGGTTGTAAATTAGATCCAGCAAGTGTTTGAGTTTAAATGAGCACAGATGTGTGAACCTATGGGTATCATGATTTGTATTGCTCCCATGTGCTTCTGTGCACAAGGCTGTTCTACCACGTTTGAACGAGAGCATCACTGAGCTCCTGGACAGTCTGAGGTCCAACCTGTCGCACCAGAAGGGCTAAACACCAGAGGTGACCTGTTGGCTTTAGGTCAGTGGAGGAGTGTGGGGTTAGTTATTAATACTACTCTCTTCATCCTCCTGGAAGTGCCTGCATATTCTTATGCTGGGCATTGTGGTGCACTAGGAAGAACCAAGGACCCAAACATCAGAGTAAGGTCCCCCAGGAGCTTGAAGATTTCATCCTGATGATGCAAACTCCACACAGAAAAGCCAAGGTTACCTGGAAATCAAAGCCAGAACCTTCTTGCTGTGAAGCGTGAGTGCTAGCCACTGTGCCGTGGTTAATGGCAATTGTTTTTGAGAATTTAGGGCAGCCGATGGCCTGAGGTCTGTTAATATTTTGAGGTTGATATCACTTCTTCCTCATGGTTTGAAATAGATTTTTATGCTGGAACTTTAGGACAGAAGAGAAAGATAACACAGCCAGTGACAGCTTTTAACAACAACAATTCTTGTCCCAAATATTAGCATCCGTCTGTGTTTGTGTTCATTTGTGTTGGTTGTACAGTCATGGCTACATGCTGTTTACAGTTATACGGCTAAAATTATTGTTGAATAATACAATTTCAGTTTCAGACTTTTGCAGATAGTAGTGGTAATTCTGACAGCATTGCTATGTGAGTGGCACTACTTCACTGAAAATTATTTTACTTAAATTAAAAACCAAAAAAAAATCTAATCAAATGGACTTCTCCTGAACAGAAGGCTCCACAAACCATTAGAACCTGAAGTAACAGATATAGGCTTAGTTCTATGGGAGATGCTCCTCTGTGAGAATCCTTATTGTTCTTCGCGGCTCACTGTGCGTCTCTGCTTTGAACCAGTAAAGAGATATTATACATTTTCTGAACCCTCTGATTCCACAGAGTAATTTAATTTCACAAGTGTGTGTCTGTCATGTTTCTAGAGGTTTCAGGGTAAAATGTAGTGTAACAGTTCAGGTGAAAATGGTGAAAAAATGTTCTAATGTTTGAAAAGCTATGGTTACCATGGTAATTGTCAGAGACTGTCATAATTGTGCTTAAATGAAAGACAGGGCTGTTTTCTTTAAAATGATCCCAAACACAAAGGTTTAAATCATTATCTGATTGGTGTCCCATGGCCTGAACCAAAATATAGACCTGTGTCTAAAGTGTATTTGGTTTGTACACATCAAAGGCTGATAACTGTGATACACCTGAAACTCAGAAAAGTCTATCACACAAAAATATAAAGCTTAGATATGGAATTTTTTTTCAAAAATCACTGATAGCCCTTGGCACCAGAGTGATACAGAAATTTTGTCTGGCCCATGTACTAAATAGAGTGGGGGAAGAAAATCACCTTCAACTTCATGCAGTTTTAATCATTACAGAGATATAAACCAGCACAAAATATCTGCTTTTGACAAAGACAATTCTGCCATAAAATTCTGACCTGTCCAGCTTGGTTTTAAACTATGGGCAGTTTATAATGTGATATCACCTGAACCCAACCTATTACAAATCTACGGCTGTTCATCACTGATTACTAAACATCTTAGATTACTTAAAGATCCTATATTACACAAAACAGACTTGTGAGCTTTAAACCATGTTATAATGTTGTTTCCTCATCAAAAACATACCTGGAATTGTCTTTTGTTTCATTCACACATGTTTGAGTAACCCTTTATTATTAGTCTGTCTACATCTCCAAAGCTCAAAATGCTCCGTTCCACCTTGTGATGTCATGAGGTGGTAGTTTTCAAGTTAACAGCTACATTTTACCTTTAGTTCAGTAAAGATTGGCAATTCCAGGGTTGAAATTATCCAAGTGATTCTAGTGAAGGTGTATGGGGCGCTTCCTGTATTACCACATGACATCACAAGGTGGAACAGAGTGTTTTCTGTTTGACAGAAAAACTGCATTAAACATGTGTGAAAAAAAAAAAAACACAACTCCAGGTACGTTTGTGATGAGGAAGCAACATCATAACATAGATCAGGAAACAGAAATATGTGCTCTTTAATCATTTGCTCATAGATAAAGTGCACTTATAACACTGTAAACAAAGCCTGGACTTGCAGCCTACTTTTACCACCAGCTGTGGATCCAAATGAGTGGAGGTAAATGGCTTCTCCGCCCAAACCAGCACAAGTTATTTGCCTATGGCTGGAGTCTGTTCCAGTCAGTGTATCAGACAGACTAAAAATAGCCTCTGCGCACCAACTGAGCCCTCTGGTTTACACTCGTTTCAATACAAAACGTGATCGCTGAATTGGGCACGTTATCATTTTGTCGTCATTTTGTCAAGTAAAAGTACAGTTACAACGCTAATAATGTACTCAATTATAAGTACAAGTACTGCTTCCAAAAATGTACTGAGGTAAAAGTAAAAAGTACACATGGAAAATACTACTCAGAGTGCTAGTTACTTTTTAACAGAATTAGCGTTAGGGTTAGCATGTCAGATCAGTATTTTATATAAATTAACAGTTAACAGTTTAAAGAGCAAATGTTGTTTTTTCTGATCTGTTATAATGTTGTTTCCTCATCAAAAATATACCTGGACTTGTGTTTCGTTTCATTCGCACTTGTTTAAGACACAAACCTGCATATTTAGGCGTTTTTGTCTCATACAGAAAACACTCTGTTCCACCTTGTGATGTCATGTGGTAATACAGGAAGTGTCCACTGTATCTGCACGCCTTCACTAGAATCATTTTGGTAATTTCAGCGTGGAATTGTCTATCTCTACTGAACTAAAGGTAAAAGGAAGCTGTTAAATTGAAAACTACCACTACGTGACATCACAAGGTGGAGCACCATAGGCCTAAAAGATTACGCAGACATATGTGAATGAAACAAAACACAACTCCAGGTATGTTTTTGATGGGGTAACAACATTATAACGTGGCTTAAAGCTCACAAGAGTCAATTTTGAGTAATATAGGACCTTTTAAAGCTGAATTTCGTTGTTTCAAACCACAAGTCACAGTTCTGTTATGTGAAGGAGCAGGGGCAGATGAGAGACAGCAGTGTTTTGGCACAATTGGGAGTTGTGCTGCACTCCGTACTTATATGATTTAAATGGTTTTGTTACATGGAATTTTACTCAATTACAAGTACAGGTTTAAAAAAAGTACAGCTACCCAAAAAATCGGGTACTCAGTTACAAGAAGGTGAGTATTTGTAATTAGCTACTTTCCACCACTGCATTTTTCTATTATGAATTTCAATGAGGAGTATTCGGAGGAGTGTTTTTTGATCCAAGAGGAGTCAGGGATTATACTGTGGTCTCAGTCAAAGAGCAGGGAACAGAGCAGGTCATAACATACACCTGGGAATTGACTTTGACACACAGTTTTATTGGGCTCAACATGGGGATCAGATCTGTGCAAAAAGAAACCAGCATTTACACGGTTGGAGAAGATTGAGACTTCATGGGGTTGACATAAAAGTAATGCTTCTTTTTATAGAGCTTGCATTGAGTCTATTGATACTTGCAGCTGATGTCAACATTCCCTGGGGTGTGATGCTAACTGTATCTGTGTGCACAGCTCGGCCTGAGGCTTTGTTAGACTTTAATCTGAGCTTTGTTTTAGCACAATTTAACCAGAAGGAACTGACTTAGTTGGAACTAAAACAGGTGAGATAATTTGTGCTGTTTAAGTTCCTCTCAAATAACATTACAGTCACAAGCTAACTAGCGTCATCAAACAGTTTTTCATCAGTGGCGCGCAGTCAGGGCAATCAAGGCAAGCAGTGCGTGTCCAATAAAATCTAAAATCATCACGTGTCAAAGGTACAATTAAATAGACAAAATATATCCAAATAATCCCGTTTTCCCTTCACCTCTGTGTGTTTGAAGCATGGTTGAAGTGACGGTGTCCTTTAGTACACCCTGCTGGTCACTGAGCAGACTGTAGCAATCGTGGTTCCAAATGTCTCATTAACTTGTGTTGTTGTCCTGTGCTATGGAGGCCGTGCCACGCCATACTCTCAACATGAGCTTTTACAACCAGAGAGCCAGACGGTCGTTTTTAGAAGCATGAGTACTGAGGACAGCTTACTCAAACAGAGCTGCATAAACCCATATAGATCCACGGGAATGGGGCATGAGGTAATTTCTAGTGAGTGCGCATGTGCAGCAGGAGACGACAACAGTAGCGCCAACTTTCAACACAAGTGCCTGAAATAAGTCGCTTGTAGTGCCAAGTCATTGCTTGTAATAATTAGATGTTAGTTAGAAATACAGACAGTCATTTAATCAAACAGTGAGCTAGTTTCAGGGTTAGTTTGTGTGAAATGGAGGATACGGACGGACCAGAGGAGTGACAGCGGCTGGGGCAGCTCGGAGACGTCTGGTCTGTGACCTGTGTGTTTATGAAATGACAATATTAAAGGAATAACAGGAATATTACACGTGTGTGGAGGAACATATGGCTGTTTTGGACCTGCTCCTCTTCAGGGAAATACAGGATGTTTCTTCAGGAAAGACATGGTTTTGATTTGCATGAGTGTGAGCACGCTGTGTTTAAGAGGACACTGAAAAGATATAAACATCCCATTGTTTCTGTATCAAGCATCTCTCTTTTAAATAATAAGAAACTAGCAAAAGAAAACTTCAAGTCTGTCAACTTGACAAGTTTTTTATAGATTGCTCTTGGACATTGCCTTATATCTATCTGAAGAGAGGAGCTAACTACCCTCAAGCTAACAAATCTATTTGTTTATGGTTTCTGTTTGTAAGATAAGTCTATTGAACTACACTAAGTGAGAACTGTGCCTGAGTCATATTTTGCATAAACATTCAAGCCCCTAATGGGAGCTTTCACACCTATCAGCAAACTGGCTATCACTATTGTTTTCCTTGTTTTGATTTAGGTCTGTGGATAGAGCTATAAATAGGAGATAAATGATATCTAAGCCCCCCATTCTTGTTCAAAGATGGATTGTCTTTCCTAAGAAAAATAGCCTCTGTAGCTTCCCTTTCAAACCATTTCTTTCAGAGAGGGAGTTAAAGATATGTATGAAAATATGTCTCAGGCACAGTTCACACTTCTCTAGTCTAGTTCAACAGGCCTAGCCAACAAACAGAAACTATAAACAAATAGGTGTGTTAGGTTGTTTTCACACTGCCGCTAGTTAGGTCGACATATAAGAGCTTTCGCCCGAGAGGCAATTTGGATCAACTTAATATCAGCGACAGTCTCCTCCTGCCTCTGTCTGCGCAGGTAAACCTGGGTCTGTCTGTGTGTCATCCATGTATTTAGCCACGCGTTGTCATAGAAATAAGTTGGGCTCATGGTCTGTGTTTGGGGTAAATGATACGCGGTGTGTGTGGACAAGGCCTACCCAGAAATAAAATAAACATTTATAGATAGATATAAGGCAGTGTCCACCAGCAATCTGACCAGAAATGAAGTGGTGTGGATGAGCGGTGGAACGTCTTCACTCTAAAGAAATCTGAATGGGAAAATTGGATCATGGACAACTGAGGGATCACACAGACATAAGAAAGCAGTGATGGACACTAGTGTGACAGTTCAGTTAACTAATCAGACCTTTTTGAGTGATACTGTGCAATAGTTTTTTTCAAACATGCTGTTCACGTGTTTTAGCAGCAGGACTGGGCACAATGTGTAGGTGCCTCAGACTGGAAAGTATGGATGGATTTGTTGAGAAATTTGTTCTGTATCGAATCGTATCTGTTCTTTTTTCATGGTAACTGCCAGTGTTGGACTGATGTTTTATAAAGGCTAATCTGATGTAATTAAATGTGTCTGTCTTGCATTATGCCTTCTTCAGAGCGCTATCACAACACAATCAGCTGCATCCCGCTAATGAAACTACTGCACATCACATCAGGTTTGTCAAGTTGCTGTGTACAGTTTTGTATCAGACTGTAATGATCTGATATTTTGTGTTAAATTCAGAGTTGACACCTTTTTGTTGTTCTTGTAACTGTTTATGTGTTGTTAATTTAACTGCTTCTGTATGTGACACAAGGTTACTGCTCTGTTTTGGAGTTAAAACTGATGTTGTTTTGGTCTGGTTTCGGTGTGAGTTACGGCCTACGGTAGCCCCTGTGCTCAGAAAATAAACAACCGAAGAAATTCAGCGTGTTCCTTAAACCTGAACGCTACAATACTTTTGTATATTTATGGAGATTTGAGGTGTGGGAGCATGGATGACGGAGACATGTGCATGTTTTGGATGAGGGAACAACGCTATAACATGGTAGAAAGCTCCAAAATGATGTTTTTGCGTAATACCCCCTCTTTAACAATAGTAATTTTGCCTATTTGCCATCCCATCTTCATAGTCTGTCTGCACTGATTTGGTCCTTGCTTGGTTTGTGTTCGTCTGACTGGTTTGGTCCTGTTCTAGTCCTGGTTTAATTCCCAGTTAAGTCCCAATTTTGATAGTGTGCAATTTTTACACCAATTACACATCACATTATTTGCCTATTGGCTATGGTCTGTTTAAGTCAGTGTTTCAGACAGTGCTAAAAATAGCTTTGCGTACATAAAGGCTTTTTATTTATTTATTTATTTTTTCAAAAATTCAGAAAAAAATGATAAGAGGTCTAGTTTAGCGGTCGAAATTGGACACTGATTTTAGACATCAAAGTTGAAGCAGTTTATGAGGAACAAGAGAAGGGGAGAGAAGGAGGAGAGGAGTGGAGGAGGAGAGAACGAGAAGAGGAGGAGAGGATGACTAGAGAGGAGTGGAGGAGGAGAGGAAGAGGAGGAGAAAAGGAGCAGGAGAGGAGGAAAGGAGTAGAGGAGAGAAGAGGAGGAGGAGGAGAAGGAGAAGGGAAGTGGAGAGGAAGAGTGAGAGGAGGAATGGAGGAGACGACGAGAGGAAGGGAAGTGGAGAAGAGGGAGAGGAGGAATGGAGGAGAGGAGGGAAAGGGAAGTGGAGGAGAAGAGGGAGAGGAGGAGTAGAGTAGAGTAGAGTAGAGGAGTGGAGAAGGAGAGGACGAGGACAAGAGGAGAGGCAGACGAGGAGAGGAGGAAAAGAGGAGTGGAGGGGAAGAGGAAGAAGAAAGGAGGAGAGGATGAGAAGAAGAGGAGTGGAGGAGGAGGAGAGGATGGAGAGAGGACAGGAGGAAAGGAGAAGAGGGTAAGGACAGGAAGAGGTGAAGAGGAGGGGGAGTGGAAGAGGAGGAAAGGATGAGGAGAAAGGAAAGGAAGAGGATGAGAGGATGAAGGTTGGAAGAGAAGGAGTGGAGGAGAGGAAGAGGATAGAAGAAGAGGAGTGAAGGAGCAGAGGATGAGGAGAGGAGAGGAGGAGGAGAGGGCAAGGTCGTCAAGGTTATGGAGTGTGTGCAGTGGTCACATGGGTCCCTCTACTGGGCAAGAGGAGGACTGCTCAAATGTGTGTTATTGAGATGGGAGTATCAAAGGGACTGTACAGTGAATATGCAGATTTTGTTCTGTGATTGATAAAGTGGGTTACTAATATTATTTGGGAAGGTTTCTAATGATCATCCGATAAAAAAGTCAATCATCAAATTAATTAAAGATGTGCTGCATGTAAATGTCATGGTTGAAGTATGGTACAAACATTTAAAGGGTCCATATTACACTATTTCTTGACCTATGTTATTATGTCGTTTCCTCATCAAAAACATCTTTAACACACAAATCCTGCATATTTAGGCTGTGTTCTTTTCTCAAGCACCCTGAAAGCACTTTATTCCACCTTGTGATGTCATGTGGTAATACCGGTAATAATAAGTGCTCTAATGTGTTTTTATACTCCATACACCTGCACTAGAATCATTTGGATAATTTCAGCCCTGGAATTGCCCATCGCTACTGAACAGAAGGTAAAAAGTAGATGTTAACTTGAAAACGACCGCTTCATGACATCACAAGGTGGAACTGAGCATTTTGAGCTTTGGAGATGTAGACAGACTAATAATAAAGGGTTACTCAAACATGTGTGAAGGAAACAAAACGCCTCAAGGGCATCATGGCCTCTGTGTTGCAGGCAGTCCCTCTGACGCTGCTGCACATGCGCCCAGTCCAGCGATATCTCCTGGGTCTGGATTTGGGGCGCTGGAGTCACCCACAGAAGTCTATACTTATCACCAGGTGGTTGCAAGTGACCCTCCAGTAGTGGCGGTGCAGGGAGAATGTGAGCAGGGGTCTCACACTCGACCCAGTGATCTGTCTTCAGCTCATAGCGACAGGCGCATCACAGAACAGAATGGGGAGCCGTGTTCATAGGAAATGGGGTCAGTGGACGTAGGCACGGCGCATACACTGCACAGCATATCAACGCTCTGGAGTTGAGGTCTATTTAGCCTTTTGCCACTTCCTTCCCCACTTGCGGGGCCAACGTGTGTTAGTGTGGACGGACTGTGTGTCTGTGCCTCCTACAGTGGGGCAAAAAAGTATT
>KN472131.1:0-17162 GCA_000787095.1 Periophthalmodon schlosseri | reverse complement strand
TACTACTGCTACTACTAGTACTGCTTCTACTACTGCTTTTGCTACTACTACTGCTACTACTACTCCTCCTGCTACTACTGCTACTACTGCTACTACTGCTACTACTGCTACTGCTGCTACTGCTGTGAGCACCCACATTGGAGACCTTAGCTCCCCTTCAAGCTCCTCCTGCTGCCGCTTTTGGCTTGTGCTGCATTCGACGCTCCATCTCTTACCCCTTGTTTGTGCCTGGCTGCCAAACCCAGTACCGTTTGTGTGTTTGTGTGCTGCCTGGCTGCCAAACCCAGTACCGTTTGTGTGTGTGTTTGTGTGCGTGTGTGTGTGTGTGTGTGTGTGTGTGTGTGTGTGTGTGTGTGTGTGTGTGGTCTAAGTGATGGGGAGGAGGCAGTTTACTGAAGTCCAGAGCCCATGTAAGGCACACAAGGGGGAGCGACATTAATCTGGGAGTTCAAGCCTATAGTTGTCACCGGTGCAGCGAGGAGGAGGTGGAGGAGGTGGAGGAGGTGGAGGGCGGGGAGGGGGAGTGACTTTAGCCGGAACAATGGCGGTCCTGTGTCGCGGTACAAAGCGGAGAGGTCAGAGGTCATCCCTTCACATCCTTTACTCTCACTGGTCTAACAAACGCCGCCCTGGCCATTCCCAAGATCCCTCACTGTTTGGATTGCTCATTTTGACTTTTGTTGTGTGGGAATTAGCATTTCTTTACACTGAAATGATCCAGTTCGAACGTTTGGGCTGTAAAAGTAAAAAACTAAGAAATGCAAATGATGTAGAGTGTTTAAAGATTCACTATGCAACTTTTCTGGTGGAAGCTCTGCCGCCGCCTTGTGTCATGGAGATGCATTGCACTTATCTCATTATTTAATTTGTGTTTTATTGCTCAAAAATATCTTGTAAAGTTCAGTTTTGGCCGGGTCACCTTTCCACAGACCTGACCTGACCTCGCCATCCTTATGCTTGGCCTGCTTGTTTTGGATTGGCCGGATGGATAAGGTGAAGAAGTGAAATGCCTTACTGTGGAACATTACAGGCAAAGTCATAACAAAATACGCCAACTCGTTTCCTTAAAGTGAAGTATTGTGTGTACCCATGACACAAGTTAAACTTTTTTAAAATTAATAATAATGTTTGATCTTAAGCCATTATATTTTGAACTTTGCATCTAATTAACACAACGGGAAGAAAGAGGAGTTGGCCTTTGTTATATAATAATGCATTCATGCCATTTCATTGTAAAGATGCCTAATTACTATTGGCTTTGAAACAGGTCGACTCCTCGAGAATAACACTGTTAACCACTCTGCCACTCTGCCTATTGTGAAGTCTTTAAACGTCCCTTATTACGCTGTTTTCTGATCTATGTTATAATAGCGTTTCCTCATCACAAACAGACCTGGAGACCCTGCATATTTACGTGGAGTCCTTCTCTCAAACTGAAAACACTCTGTTCCACCTTTTTATTTATTTATTTATTATTTTATTTATTTTATTTATTTATTTATTTCAAGCACATGTATCAAGGACACTTAATGCACATTTCACAATTTTTTTCCTTATTTAAGCTCGAAAAGGAGTGGGAAGAAGAAAACTTATTAAATCCCACCCCTATCTTCCATTAGGACATAACTTAAACGCTTTGTTTGGGCTTCCTATTCGATTGAAAAAAAAAAAAAAATGATGTGATGTTATGTGGTAATACACTAGATCATTTGGATAATTTCATTTGGATAATTTCAGCCCTGGAGTTTCCATTCTCTACTGAACTTAAGGTAAAAGGAGCCGTTAACTCAAAAACTACTGCTTCATGACATGACAAGGTGGAACGGAGCATTTTGCGCTTTGGGGATGCTGACAGCTCAATAATCCAGGATTACTCAAACACATGTGAATGAAAAACACAACTCCAGATGTTTTCAATGAGCTAACAGCATTAGAACATGGCTTAAAGCTCACAAGAGTTCATTTTGCGTAATACAAGACCTTTAATTGGTGTTATAATCTTAGTTTCACCGTGGCGATGGTGAGTCGCTGTGTGAACGGGGGCTCGCCGTCTTTGATGTGATATTCAGATCATCACTAATTCATGAAATCCCTTTATCCCTCCTCATTTAGTGCATTATTTCTCTGTCAACGAACTCATTTTCCACTTCAGAGCCAAATAAATGTGTCAGCACGGAAGCATTTGATTAGATTTGCTGTTTACATCATGACTGCGATAATTTGAGTTAATTCCCTCAGTTAGGCTGATGGCTCCTCTGCTCGACAGTAAACCAACGAAACCCCAGCTTTGCATAACTGACAGGAACATGGCATAAGATTCAAAGTCAGAATATTGTCCCAAATCAAAATTCTGTTTCTGTTCCTTCGTTTCCGTTTGGAAGGTTCCCCCACGGCTTCAAACGCCGCCTCGTAATGCAATTAAGATCCATAAGCTTTTCCCGGGAATAAAGGGCTGAATGAGGATTGTTCCATGCTTGACTGGAGTCGGGAATCACAATGGAGGAGTGTGTGTGTGTGTGTGAGTGGGCGGTGATGGACTGATAGAGAGGAAGAGGGGAGAGGAGGAGCTACTTAAACAGACGGATTTTCACTATGTCAAATACTAATGCCGCGCTGTGGAACATTCTAGGCAAAGCAGTAATACAGAAAAGGTGTATGGCCAGTCTCACACGTCACCAGTAGATGTATGTGGCCCTGTCATAGACTGTATATATAAATGGACGTAGCTAACGCGCTAGCCACCGCATTCCAAACAGGAAGTGATCATGGGCGCTTCCGGCTCCATCGACTCTGGCTCCAATTCACTTTACATTGAAAAAGTGTCGCCCCTCTCTCTGTAACTGCTGCTGTCAGACTCATCATTTTGGTCTTAAAATGTTCGTATTAACCCGCTCTACATGATCCTGCTGTTTGTATTTCACAATTTTGTCAGCGAATCAAGATACGAACATTAATAAGAGACAAATCAGGCGCCTTCTTTCCGCGAGGTCACTCCCGCTAGCGTTAGCAACAGGTTTAAAGTCCCGTGGGCACGTTTCCGTATTTCGCCTCCTTAATCCAGCGATGACGCTTGTTGTCCTCTGTCCCAACGATGTCAGGTATGAAAACGAACTAAACCTTGGTCTGAAAAAAAAGACAGCACTAAAATAAACGGACAGCTGACCAGATGCACCTCACTGGAGCGTTTCCTCAGTTTGGTCCTGTTTCATCGTCTGCTTGTCATCCCTGACGCTGCCTGCTTTATGTCAGCGCGACTTTACAACAAAAGCGTTTCTTGTACCTCCATCAGACACGTGCTTATCTGCTCTGTTCTGTCTGAAATGGATCCAGTGCAGAAGAGTGTTATCAGGGCAATCCAAAGTAAATGAGGAGGTAATGGAGCCTGATGAGTGGCAAAGTGTTAGGGCAAAAGCAACGAGTGAAGCGAGCGTCTGTCGGAGGAGAGAACACGCGTGCCTCCATGGAGAGAGGGGGATGCGTACACCTTTAAATCTTAAATAAAACGCTATCATTTTTACTTTCCAACTGTATAGGCGGCTTTACATTAAAAAAAACATTCACACACGTTGATACGGCACTAAAAAGGTGCTGGAAAAAATGTGGGTTGAATGTCTTGCCCAAGGACACAACAGCTGTCAGCAATTGCGGGAGCGAGGACTAAACCGCCAACCTTCAGGTCAGTGGGCGAATGCTGCGACCATCTGCGCTACTGCTGCCGGTCCATGCAAATTAGACTTAAGTGTGCCATTTATGAACTAAACTGTGAAAATGTTGGAACCGTTTTGATGAGCGTGTTTTATAAGGTTCCGTATATTCAGACAATTTAAAGGTGCACTGTGTAACTTTTCTTGCGGATGGTCTGCCGCCTGCTTGCCTCCATGGAGATGTCATTGCTTTGCCTGGAGCGTCCCATTGTGTGCCGTTAAACTCGTTTATCTCCCACGGGGACAAGCAGGTGGCCCCTCCAGGACAAGTCACGGGTCAGATCTGTGGAAAGATGATGCAGCTCACAGTAAGAATGCAAGTTATTTTTGAGCAATAAAAAATACTCGATAGATGTCTTTAAAATGCACATGACAGGAAGGCCGACCCACTTCAGGAAAACACAGCTAAGATCATTATATTTAAGATTTTTATTGTTTTTAAATTCCAGTTTGGCCATCTTTTAGGTTTCAAATTTTACTTCCTGGTTGGAAATCATGACATCACACTAGGGAATTCCATAACTGTTACCTAGCAACCATGTAGTACAGTGCGCCAAAACTCCTCTAATGTCACACAGATTATTATTTGACAAATATAATTATAAGAAAACAGCTTTATGTTGTTGAAATAATGTTTAAAGGATCCAAAAATATATATATATATATAAGTATAAAATGTGCCAAACTTTTGGATAGAATTCTCCCGGTGTGATGTCATCAGTGTGATGTCATCATTATGAACTCTCTAGAACTCTCTACTTCCTGTAATTTTCAATAGATTTATCAGCTTTTCTTCACAAACATCTTAATTGGCATAAAACTATAATTTACATTTACAACAGCTATTATTCCACCAAATGAAATCAAAATTACACAATAATCCAAACCTGTCGCTTTAATGCCGTACTGTGGAACATTCCCTGCAAAACAATAACATCTCCATGGACACGAGGAGGTGGCGACCCTCCACCAGAAAAGTTGCATAGTGTACCTTTAATTGTGCACAAAACTTGACTTGACAAGCTCCAGGTAACAGATTAAAGACTCTATCAGATTTTCTCCATCTGCCGTCCTCCATCTTGAGCCTTGCGTTTGTCATTTTGCCCTTTTTTTTTTTTTTTTTTTTTTTTATTTTGCCCTTTTTTTTTTTTTTTTTTTTTTTTTTTCCTTTTTTTTTTTTTTTTTTTTTTTTTTTGGGGTCGTGGATTTGGTCGAGGTGTGGGCGGGGCCGTGTTACGATTGAGAAGATAATTAGCTTTTCACCCAGACCGTTTTATGCTGATGCAATTGAGCTAGCGCGCGGCGTAAAGGTTAGCGCCATATTAGCCTCCATATAAATGAGGATGGGACAATACGCGGCCAGGCACATGTCAGCGCTCATTTGTGGTTTGAGTTTAAAAACAGGAGAGAAAAAGGCCTGGGGGAAGTGTATGTGATAGAGTTTGAGCTGATGGGAGGGTGAATCGTTTGGCTAGAATTAGGCTTGACAAAAGAATCAGTACCCAGAGACTATTAACACAGTTTAAACTAGTATTGAAACTAGATACTGCTGCTACTACTACTACTACTACTACTGTACAGTTTTGCAATGGTCAGTGGTGGAAGGTAACCAAGTAAAATTAGTAAACTACTGGACTTAAGTAAATTTTGTAGGTATCTGTACTTTAATAAAGAAAAGAGAAAGAGGAAATGGGTTTGGACTCTGCTCTTTTGTTTCACATTCTTCAGTAAAGCCAATTTTTAAGATCATGTCCCATTAGTGTTTTTTTCATTTTTAAATTAGTGTTTTTCTTACCTGATATTGCTGTGTTTTTTTTTTTCTTCTTTTTTGTCCATCACAGCCAACTGCTCCAATCTGAAATCAACTTTGGATCACTCATCCCCAGTGGTGGAAGAAATGAAGTGCTCCAATCTGAAATCAACTTTGGATCACTCATCCCCAGTGGTGGAAGGAAATGAAGTACAAGTAGTAAAGTACTGTACTTAAGTAGAATTTTTAGGTATCTGTACTTAAGTACATTTTACAGTGTGTACTTTTTACTTTTACTTCACTACATTTGAGAGCAGTATCTGTACTTTCTACTCCACTACATTTTTAAACAGGACTGAAAAGTAAAAAGTACTTTTCATATGATTTGAGGGGTTATTTTTACCATGTTCGTGGTAACATCCTGACTCAAGTTTTCGAGCTCAAGCTCCGGTTTTGAGCAAAACAAAAATAAATACACAAAATTCATGAGAAAAATGAAGAAATTTATTCGTATTGTTTCTGTGACCAAAATATGTCTCATTTTGAATCTATATCACTACATTTACAGTTTAACAAATGAACAAGACTTGTGTGAAATACTTTTACTTTTTACTCTTAAAGTACATTTTTAAACAGTTACTTTAACACTTTTACTTAAGTAGATTTTTTCATGTGATACTTTTACTTGAGTACTATTTTGCTCCGGTACCTTTACTTTTACTTATGCAACAAAACGGAGTACTTCTTCTACCACTGAGGGTACATACATAGTGTAGAGTACTGCAGCCATAAAAACATATATAAAAATCATTTTGTAATATCTCCTATTTTATTCCTTTACTTCTACATATCAGCCCCACAGAGGGTGAAACATATACAGGCCGTCTTAAATCCTCGCTCTCACTGACCTTAAGGGCGCAGGGACAGAGTTACCACATGAATAACAGTTTCATTCACTTCGCCTCTTCCACCATTGGCCCAGATTCCCAGTAGTATTTTAACTCTTTATGATACTCACTACATAATTCATACTGTCCTCTAGTGCGTAAGATTCTATAGCTTGGTCACTGCTCCCTGTGTGTGGCAGTGGTTCTGAGTGCCTCTGCTTGTACTGAAGCAAATCAACTCCGACAGGCCTGTAAATTATTCCTCCAGAGGCTAAAGGGGGGCGCAGTCCGCTCCTCGGCCCATCCGACCCACCTCCGACAGGGGAGAGCTACCGCCGGCACGTCCCTGAGCAGCCACGGAGCTGGTCAAGGTGTTTATTATGATTATAGACTGTATAAAGAAGTGGACTAAGTGAGTGTGACGTCACCACAGCGTAAGCCATAAATGTAAGGGTCCAGGCGGTGGGTCAAGCTCGTGAATTAAAACACATTATAACCTCTCGTCTAAAGTCAAGAATCCCAAAGTGTTTATCTGTAATGATTCCACATTTTTACATATTTGGAATTTCGTCCGCGAGTATCATAGCAACCAAAGAGCCAATCTGGAGCGAGGCTGTTGAAGGTAACGCCCCTTCCCGCCCACCGTTGGTTTAGCAGGGAGCGGGCGGTTGGCAATGCTGACGATCAAACCTGTTGCTAATGCTAGCGGGAGTGACCTCGGGGAAAGAAGGCGCCTGATTTGTCTGTTATTAATGTTCATATCTTGATTTACGTACAAAATCATGAAATAAAAACCAAAAGATCATGTAGAGCGGATTAATATGAACATTTTAAGAGCAAAATGACGAGTCTGACAGCAGCTGTTACAAAGAGAGGGGCCACAGTTTTTCAGTGTAAAGTGAATTGGAGCCAAGTGCCACGATCACTTCCTATTTGGAACGCGGTGGCTAGCAAGTTAGCTATATCCATTTATATATACAGTCTATGATTATGATGTTGCCCAGGAGTACACGGAGTTTAAAGTTGTTGTTTGTAAATTTGAAATTCGAGTTGTGAACACGATTTTAGGCGTTGTTTCATTTGGTGAAGGAATTTGGGTCAGAAGAAGTTTAATGTAGTGGAACATATTGTGCAAAATGTGCAGCCAATGAGAAAATGTTTAGGAGATCGTTTACTCCATGAAGTCTTGTTTGAATAAGAGACGTTGTCATGCCTCCTTTTGTCTTTGAGTATAGTAAAAGTTTTTGTACTTTTACTCTTTACATTATAATCTGATCTTGAAAGGCCTTCCACATAAGTCTGTATCTCTCTTTAGTTGTTATGGGTTGCATATTGCCCAGATGTACAGTTTTTCAAGGCCGTGCCCATTGTTGTTCAGTTTGTACACTATGAACTGAATCTTTATTGAAAAATAGAAATTTTATCTGCAATTGTGGCTGGATGATGTGTCAACTGACTGATTAAAATTTTTGTTTCAGTGTTATTTTGTCTTAATAAAAATGTTTTATTAAAAGTCCTATATTACACAAAATGGCCTCTTGTGAACTTTAACCCATGTTATAATGTTGTTACCTCCTCAAAAACATACCTGGAGTTGTGTTTTGTTTCATTCACACATGTTTGAGTAACTCTTTATTATAGGCTGTCTTCATTCACACATGTTTGAGTAACTCTTTATTATTAGTCTGTCTACATCTCCAAAGCTCAAAATGCTCTGTTCCACCTTGTGATGTCATGAAGCGGTAGTTTTTAAATTAACAGCTCCTTTTATCTTTAGTTCAGTAGAGACTGGAAATTCCACAGCTGAAATCATCCAAATGATTCTAGCGAAGGTGTGTGGAGTTTAAAAACACAGTGGAGCACTTCCTGTATTACCACATGACATCACAAGGTGAAACAGAGTGTTTTCTGTTTGAGAGAAGAACTCAGCCTAATTATGCAGGGTTTGTGTGTCAAACATGTGAACGAAACAAAACGCAACTCCAGGTCTGTTTGTGACGAGGAAACAACATTAGAAAAGAAATCAGAAAACAGCGTAATATTGGACCTTTAATTTCCTGAATATAAGCCATGTAACACAAAAAGTCACATTTCTTGCTCCAAAGTCCAAACTCTGCTCCAAAGACCCAAGCATAACATGATTTGAAATAACGATTCGAAATTTTTATTAAAATTTGAATAATTTCTCAGCCCATTTGCAACATTTGTTCAGCCCTCATTTAAGTTGCGTTCAAATATTACCTTGAAGTTCAACCCAAGCTCCCAATTACCTTGAAAGCCTCGCTCGTTTACCTTTTGTTCTCCCTGTCACAACATTTCAGTCCATCTCTTTACATCTGACATGCTCATCTGACGCGTTCACAGGCAAAATCTCTGCTCATTCACACCACCGCCACAAAAATACCCCCTAAATCAGCCCTTTCACTCCCGACATCCCAACCCATTAAAACGCTCTTAACTGCACCTCAAAAGAACCAAGTTTACCATCTTTTAGCTTAGAGACTGCGGCGCATTGTAAAGCCCCATCTTTAAAGCAGTGTTTACATGGTCGCTCGGCATTGCACCCCCAACCCCACCTCCTCCCCGCTCCTCTTCCCCAGCGGAGGACTTCCTTGCATTCTGATGCCGGGCCTGTCTGTTTGAAGGGACCTGGAGGAATACTAATCAGGGGGGCTCTCTTGGCTCACTCAGAGACTTGGATAAATGGTCGGTCCCATGTTGGTCTGTGGTGTTATCTGAGAGGAGGAGTCCGCTCCAGCGCAGAGGGAGTCAGCCGTAGAGCGGAGATATGAGTAAGTGCCGTTTAACTGTGGGATTTTTAGACCTTAAGGAAGTTCCGCTTTTGAGTTGAGAATTGTTGCAGCTGCTTCTCTCAAAAATTAATATGAAACAATCGATCTGTTGTGTCATGGTGAGAAACTGGAACTGTCACGCAACATTCAGCAAATGAGCTAGCACCAGCTGTTGTCTTTCAGATATTTAGCATAAAGCTAGTGCTGTATGTCGCTAGTTCTTTTCGGGACTTCCTGAAGAATGTTTTGTAGAATATTTGGACGTCAGTATCATTATTAACTTAAGAAAATCCATCTATCTGTCCATTTTCTTCCTCTTATCTGGGGCCGGGTCGTGGGGGCAGCAGACTAAGCAGGGACTCCCCGACTTCCCTCACCCCAGACACTTCCTCCACCTCCTTCGGTGGGACCCCAAGGCGTTCCCAGGCCAGCCGAGAGACATAGTCCCTCTGGAGTGTCCTGGGCCTTCCCTGGGGCCTCCTCCTGGTGGGACATGCCCGGAACACCTCCCCAGAGAGGCGTCCAGGGGGCATCCGGACCAGATGCCCTACCTGCACTACTGTGTCTTACGCAACCCCACTCAAAAATGTTGCGATAACGTAAAGAGGGGTATTATCCAAAATTAACTTTTTGGAGCTTTTTCTCATATTATAATGTTGTTACCTCATCAAAAACGTGCCTGAAGATGTTTTAGATGTCATCCATGCATGTTTGAGTAATTTAGTGATCTCTCCCGGGCCTTTTTCAAACCCTCCTTACGGTTAGCTGTGAGATTTGTCCAATGCTCCGCCCACAAGCCTATGTCACCCATGCTCCCACACGACAATTCTCCATAAATATACAAAAACATGATACAAAACTGTACACTACAACTTCACAAACCTGATGCGATGTGCAGTAGTTTCATCAACGCTGATTGTGATGTGATAGCGCTGTGAAGGGGGCGGGGATTTTGAATAATTTGAATAATTTCAAAACAATAAAAGGAAACATTGTTATGTGTTAGTTAATGCCCCATAGAGGAAAACATTTTAGTTTTGTTTCTTCCTAAAATGTTCTATGCATTTACTTACAGTTGTCACAATAATTTACTTCAAAAACTCAGTGTCTAGTTTCAATAGTCGTTGTATTGATTTGAATTGTCCCCTTGGTATTTATTCTTTATGTAAGCGTTGAGGTCATCCTGCCCTGCATGGGACAAGCTGCATGGGACAAGCTGTACTGAACCCACACACTGAAAGCTGCCAGTCCAGGGACACTTTCCAAAATGCTAATCTCTTGTATTTGACCTGTTTCTTTAGCCTGGGTGTTTAAAGGCATTCAAGACTGGCCCCTGAAAGCCCATCCTGGCAGAGGTTACGACTCAGACTCCTGACTGTCTTTCTTAAAGGGGCTGTACCTGGTTTTTACTCTCTTAAAAACATGAAAAACAACTAGTTCATTTTAAACGGTTTACAGTGGTCCAAAGTTGTTCCTCACTTAACTTATGCATTCAGAGCATCCTAAAGATTCACCGTGATGAGTTTAAACCTGTTCCAAAAAGATCCTCGGCCTTTGCTCCGTCGTTAAACTAAACTAAATGGGAAACTGGTCTTCTCTTACTTTATTACGCATTCATAACACTTAATATTAAGGAACCAGTGTCTTGCCCAAGGACAAAATGGCAGTATGTACTGTTGGGGCAGGATTCAACCGCCAGATTTGACACTAGTTGTCGCTCCATCTACGCTCAATTTTAATTTATAAGGATGTTGAGTTAAACACTGAACACTCTGGCCGATCATAAGGCGAGTTTATACACTTTAATAGTATAAAGAAGTTGTTATTGAGGCCAGTTTACTAAAAAAAAAGTTATATATCCATTAATGTTTCCAAGGCGACATGTTTTTGTATTTTTCTTCTAATGTTAATGATGAGCTAAGTTAGTCTTATAATGTATTTGAAATTAAATGTGTATTTTTAATGTGTGTTCACCTGCCCAGAGACTGCACCTGCCCAGCGGCTGCAGATGGAAAGTATCAGTAGTTAAATCTGGTGCAAATCATCGTTTCTTCTGTATTATTAATGCGTTTGTACACGGTCCCTGGCAAATAAAAAATAAAGAAACGTAAGCACTTTTCACAACTGTCAGAGACCAGAGCAACAACTAGCATGCCAACATGCACTTCCTGACAATAAGATACTGCAGACAGCACGCAGCGGACATATTTTGACCTCAAGGGAAACACACGAGGTACGGGGACTTGAGCTTGCACAGAACTGAAGAAATATTTAATAGAACCACATTTGAAATATTAAACAAGTGACGATAGCTTTACTCAAGGCTTTCGTAAGTTTCTTTCTTTCTCAAATACATCTGTATCTAACATTATCACCTTCAGAACGTGGGCTCCAGGTCTAAACACCCCTCTGGCAGCGATACCTTTTGATGTGCAATACTCCGGCTGCGTTAAAGTAAGCCTCATTTTTTAGCACTCTTTTGGAAAATTGCATCAAAAATCACCAGTGGATATAAGTCTTCGCCCGAGGGGGTGTTTAAGGTAATCACGGCCAGTCCAAAAACGGGTGCAAGGAAAGACGAAGGAGGCTTTGGGGGTTAATGACGGTAGATGGGGGGTTTTGAACGCGCCAAGCCGAGTGTGAACATTTGGTGAATAATTTGCATTTCTGGATGGCTATGAAGAGGCCAAGTTTGCCTTGTTCGTGCACACTCCACTTGCTCCAAAACATGTCTGCAGCCCACTGAAGTCCCCCTGGCACAGATTGGAGTGTGCTTGAGCCAATGGCCATTTTAACATTGTGTGGAGTATCTACGAGCACCCGCGGAGCTCTTTTTCATCAGGGAATTGTGAAGTTTTTAAAGTGACGCCATCTTGACATCTCCGTAAATCCTCAGCGAGAATGAACTCGATCGTGATTTCAGATACTTCAGGCTACAGTTTTAAAAGTTTCATTTACTGTAGTGGAGTGGTCATAACTACTTTCTTAAAACTTAATATACTGGTAAATGGTAAATAGACACGTTTTTATATAGCGTTTTTCCACCTTCAAGGCTCAAACCGCTTTACATTAAGGAACCAAACAGAGACACTGGGGGTGAGGAGGGTTAAGTGTCTTGCCCAAGGACACAAATATAGCATTCATCAGTCAGTCAGTGGATCTGGTCAGTGGATCTGACCACTCAACCAATGAAGTTTATGTCAAGAGCAGGATTCGAACCGCCAATCTACCAACTGAGCTACTGTCGACCACCAATTTACCATTTATGGGATGCATTAAAGTGCATGGGAACCCATTTCCATCTTAGCGAAGATCTTGGTTGGGAGTACCCAGCTGGAGTATTCACACGTAGTCTAGTATGTAGTAGTATGCTCCAAATCAAAAATCAAAACTTCACTCTTGCAGAGTCGTTAACTTACCGTCCAACTAAGTAAACCAAGTACATCCAGCTAAGTACAGTAGAGCAAACGCCATGTGGGTAACTCCGCTGACGTTTCACTAAGATGGATGACCTCCACTGCAGCGCTGGACTTGTTTGCCCGCCCCTGTGCAGTTTATTAAAGCTAACAGCTCAGTGTTTACCAGTGAAATGGTTAATGATGGGGTGTAGGAGCCCTGGACACAGCTGAGAAGAGAGTGAACACAGGACACAGCAGAGGCCTGTCCCTGTCCATGTGTGGTAATGAGAGAGAGAGGCGAGTGTCTGCCACATTTGTATTCCGCAGTATTCCGGGGGTATCCGTGGTTACTCCTAGGTGACTGGGAAGCATTTAGGAGGAGGAAGTGGGACAGCGGTTCGGCCCCTAATACCCACGCTGATTAAAGAGCCACCCAGACGGAGGTAACTGTAGGGCAGAGCTGTCTCAAACAAGCTCATCTGTGACAAAAGGTGATTACGGCGGCGTGAACGAGCTACGCAGAAACTAAAACATTCTCAGGTATAAAGTCGTAAAAGGAAATTGAATTCTGTCAACTGGACAAACGTTTATTTTTCTCCACTCGTCCTAGTAGCTTCTTCGTTGTCCACACTCACTTAGTCCACTTCTTTATACAGTCTATGGTCACGTCACCCACAGCGTTCGGCTCCAGTCAAATGAACCTCATCGAGGCTAGAGCAGTTACAGGGGCCAATCTGGAGCCGAGTTCCATATTTGGAATTCCGATCGCGTTGAAGGTAACGCCCCTTCCCGCCTGCACTGCTGGTTTAGCAGAGAGCAGGCGCTTAGGTTGAAGGTACCGCCCCTCCCCGCCTGCACCGCTGGTTTAGCAGAGAGCAGGCGCTTAGCAACACTGTCAATCAATTTGTTGCTAACACTAGCGGGCGAAAGAGGTCAGCCCATTGGTCTGTTATTAATGTTCATATCTTGATTTATGAAAAAAATAGCAAAATAAAAAGCTCAGGATCTGTAGAGCAGGGTTAATACGAACATTTTAAGACCAAAATGGCGAGTCTCACAGCAGCAGTTACAGAGGGAGGGGCCACAGTTTTTCAATGTAAAGTGAATTGAAGCCAGAGTCGATGGAGCCGGAAATGCCCCATGCTCACTTCCTATTTGGAACACGGTGGCTAGCAAGTTAGCTATGTCCATTTATATATACAGTCTATACACAGCTCTGGGAAAGAACTGGCTTAAATATGTTTCTGAAGAGTTCACCAAACTGAAACGAACACATTTTAGTTGTTTACAGTGAGGAGTATCCATTATCAGTTCACACCTTAGGGTATGATGGATTTAACTGTCTCTTGAGTTACAACTCTCTGTTTCAGACTGATGTTTCTGTATTTCTGTGGGCGCGTTTAACTGAAGGCGACGTCTTCTGTGGAGTTTGTTAATTGGCCACTTGTCAAGTATTTAGAGTGAGTCCCCTTGGAGAGAGCCTCGTTCAGCCTGGAGACACAACTGGCCCCGTGTACTTCAAAATATCCTTTATTTTCATTCAAGAGATTTTTGAAACTGACATTTATTTTGTGTTCTAACAAAATGTGCCATTGCTTTTGGCATTGGTGAGTAGCCAATCTTGATTTTCTTATTGCCAAAGCACCAAATGAGAGACAGATGTTGGTATTACTCAGTTACATTTACTCAAATACATTTAAACCCTATTTTTGCATCCAGCATTCAGACCCATCTTCGTGTATAGTGCATTGTTTTAAATAGTAGCCCCTGCAGTGGACTCTCTCTTGACCTTTAACAAGTACTTTTTTGGTTGTCTTAAAGGGGTTTGGTGATTCATCCCCTGAAACGATGCACGTCACACTGTTTTTAGCCACATCCCTTTAATTCTCCCCCAAATCAAACAGATTTCGGACCACTCAAAAGAGCTTAGTCATTGTATTATTTGATCCATGACAAATTACTTTTAGGCCATAGTAAATGGTGAAATTTGGTGACTTGTTAGCTGAATAGCATTAGATGTCGTGATGCTAGAATTTCAAATTTACTGTTGATACCAATGAAAAGGCTTGGCACTATATAACGATTTCGATACCACAATATACGTCTTTTTTTAATCAGACCTATTCTGCAAAATGGACTTTTCACTTTTAACAATGTTCTAGTCATTTCTTCTCATTGAGCCTCTGAAGTTGTATTTGGAGTGATTCATGTTTGAGTAATCTTTAATCTCTTATTTTCAAGACGCCATTTTGCCGATCTACCCATGTTTTCACGCCGACTGTGACGTACGCACTTCCTTCTCCAGTTTTATTTTCTTAATCGGTGATATTCATAGGATTCGGCAGCGTCGCGTAGTCATTTTGGTACAAATGAAAAAAAATGGGCTGCATGTGATGTGCAGCTGTCCATAGGGGGCGCTGACAGCATGCAGCGCTTTGTTGTGATGACGTTTACGGCGACGTCAGCTCCCATTGGGCACCGCAGTTTTCTAACACGGAAGTCAGCGGACCTGTTTCTTTTATTAAGTCGTTTTAGATGAATATTGTGATTTAAATTGTGAAAGTTATAACATAATGATCCACAGGTGTCAGAGATTAGAACTATAGAGCGATTTACTGTTCCCTTGTGTCTTATACGAAGTTCTGTAGATCCGTATTGCTCCAAAACTCTTCTGGTCCACTTTGTCCTGTTGTGACTTGTGTTTAACATCAAAACATTATTCAAATGAGTGTGTAGGTTTGATACTTATTTTCATATCAGTTGGTATCTGGTATCATTTTGTTAACCCCACTGTATTGTTTGCAAAATACAGTTACAATGACTGTTACCCGATGAAAAAGCATTTACCCCTGAATTACAATCTGCTGGGTTCAAGTCTCTTCTCATTTTTCACCATTGCGAGATAGAGCCAGTGCCTCGGTGGAGGCTGCTACCCTTGAGGTTCTTGGTGGTGTCTTTGGGACTATGAGATGGAGAGATTTGAGCTTAAAGTCCCATTGTTCAGTCTTTCATTCCTCGTATGTTTTTGTAATGAATTTTCTAATCAATGATCACAAACGGTTCAGACAAAGGCAGAGGACAGCTGGCTCCTCGCCAAAACCAGGGAGGAGGAGGAGGAGGGTGGAGGAGGGAGGGTCAGGAAGTGTTTGTATGTAGAGGCGGGAGGGTGGAGGAGGGAAGAGGGAGGAGATAGAGGAGGGAGGAGAAAGACGGGAAGAGGGAGGAGGAGAGAGGATGGGAGAGGGAGGAAGGAGGAGAGAGGAGAAGGGAAGATTGAGGAGGGAGGAGGAGGGAGGGTCAGGACATGTTTGTATGTAAAGGAAGGAGAAGGGAGGAAGGAGGATGGAGCAGAGAGGAGGAGGGAAGATTGAGGATGGAGGAGGGAAGAGGGAGGATCGAGGAGGGAGGAAGGGGAGGGAAGAGGGGAGAGGGGTGATGGAGGAGGGAAGAGAGAGAAGGGAGGAGGAGGGAGGAGGGATGAGAGAGGAGGGAGAAGGAGGCAGGATGGAGGAGGAAAGAGGGAGAATAGAGGAGGGAAGAGAGAGGAGGGAGGAGGAGGAGTCAGGAAGTGTTTGCATGTAGTGGAGGGAGGAGGGAGGATGCAGGAGGGAGGAGGATGGAGGAGGGAGGAGGGCCAATAAAAGCAGCTGAACGAATGAGCGTGGCAGAGCAGACAAAGCCAGAGGAGGTACAGTGTTGTGTGGAGGACAACAGCGAAGCAGACAAAGCCAGAGGAGGTACAGTGTTGTGTGGGACTGAGAGGAGGACAACAGCGAGGGGGGCGGGGCCACAGTCACCGCGACGATCACATACCAACGATAAACGCACTCCGCTAAACCGTTTTTTTAACCTTTAAGATCTGAGCCGCGTCATTTTCGACTCCAGACTCAAAACAGAGAGACAATGAACACACTGCTATTATTACTATTATGAAATGATAATGTGCAACTCACAAAAATGATTTCATAAGCCTCTTAGTTTTGATCCACAAATTTGCATTCTTTTGTGTCATCTGCCACTTAAAAAAAAAAAATTGGCGCGAGTTTTACTCCTGATGCCCTCCCTGACACCAGCCTGTAGCGGCTCAGAGAATCGCCTGCATTTGAAACCTGTATTTTTCTTTTCTATTGGACTTGAGCTGGGTTATTTTGAAATGCGTTTCTATTTGAAGAGCAGAGTCTTACATTCTCACTCAAATATCTCACTACACTAAAAAAGCACAAAAGTACAGGGATTACATGTTTCATACTCGAGTAGCGCGGATTACTGAAACAAGCTCATGTTGTAAACGCGTTTCAAACTTGTGCCAAATTTTTTTAAGCGGCAGATGACACAAAGGAATGCAAATTTGTGGATCAAAACTAAGAGGCTTATGAAACAAACAGACGCAAAAACAGTAAAAAAAAAAAAAGACATATGGAAATGGAAAAATTGAATAAATAATATCAGTAATGTTCAGTTTAACAGACGTATTTGAACTGCTCTGAGACACAAACGTAAAGACTCGGGGTCGACTCTCTTTGACCTTTGCTTTTACTTAGAACAGCGGCCATTTGTAATTAAAACGTGTTCTTGTCGGATGCCTCTGAAATCCATCTTGTTCTTTGTGCGTGTGGATGCCAGGAGCGCTT
>KN472130.1:6571-17102 GCA_000787095.1 Periophthalmodon schlosseri | reverse complement strand
CTCTGATTGGAACTAGCCGGCTACCGTTGTGCACAGAGCCAATTAGATATTTTATTTAAAACATATTCTGAGTGGAGATTCTCAACTGATTGTTTTATTGTGACCTACTTGAGATACTGTTTTTTATTCTCTTATAATATGGGCCCAACTTTCTTTAAAAAATTAAAATAGAGTCATCCAATTTAATAAATACTAAAAAAAAACATATTTATCACTGTCCCTGGTGATGCCAAGGTTGGTGGGAGAGGGACAAACATGATAGAAGCCCAAGTCTAGGAAGGGATTAGTGGGCCCAAACAGCACAGTTTTAGTTTTGCCCTCGTTAAGACACAGAAAATTTTGGGTCAACTGTGCCTTGATGTCCCCCACAATTCAGAAGGGATGTCAGGGGGCCTTTTCCATCCTCAGTAGGGCTTGATATTGAATTGAAATCACAATTTAAGTTGGTGCAATAATCAAATCACAAAGGCTGTAATTACTTAAAGACCTACTGTGCTGCTATATAGTTATGATCTATGACACCCATGGATCATTATATTATAATTTTCACATTTAAATCGCAATCACATTTTCATCTAAACGACTTAATAAAAAAAACAAGTCTGCTGACGTCCGCATTAGAAAACTGCAGTGCCCCATGGGAGCTGAAGTGGGCGTAAACAGCGTCACAACAAAGAGCTGTGTAGCTGTCGGCCCCTCCTATGGATAGCTGTAGATCACACTCACGAGTAGCAGATTTTTTTTTCATTTGTACCAAAATGAAGAAGGAAGTAGGTACAGAGCAGAGGGCATATGCCAGTGGCAGTGAAAAGGGGGATTGATCGGCAATATGGCATCTTGAAAATAAGCGATTAAAGTAAGACGTTCTAGGCCAAAATCAGCCCGTAAAGTGTAAATATCTTATTACATCGAATTCAACGCCTAACCAGGATATTGTCTTAGCCGTTATCATGGAACTGATTCCCGATCCCGTTAATTTTTTAAGTATCAGCTCAGATATTCGATACCAGTATGGGTATCGGTGCATCCCTATTAGTTCATCAGTTCATATTTCAGTCTTCTCTCAAATGTTAATGCTCCTGGAGTTGTTTACAATGTTCACTATGAAACAGAATCCTACTACCAAAATCGTGCAGCCCGTGTCCTTAGCAAATGGAATTTAAAACTTAAAACTTATGATTCTTTAAAACCTAGTGGGAGAAGATACAAAGAAAATAAAACCGGACCAAGAATTGAACCTCAGGGAACTCCACAATGCAGAGGAGGGAAAGCAGTTGTAGAGTCCCCCATCTTGACTGAAAAAGATCTTCCCCTTTAGGTATGACTGGAACCATTCTAGGGCGGTCAGTGCGGTCAACTGTGTCAAAAGCAGCAGTCAGGTCTAAAGCACTAAAATGGCAGAGCTACCAGCATTAGTCATCAAAACAGGTCATTAAAGGGCCTATATTGCACTATTTTTGAGCAGTGTTATAATGATGTTTCCTCATCACAAACGTACATGGAGTTTGGCTTTGCTTCATTCACAAATCCGTATATTTACGCTGTGGTATTTTGTCAAACTGAAAACACTCTGTTCCACCTCGTGATATCATTAAGTGGTAATACAAAAAGTGCTCCACTGTGCTTTTAAACTCCATACACCTTCACTAGAATCATTTTGATCATTTCAGACCTGGATTGAAGATACAGCTATTGTTTAATCTCATTGAAACTTCTCTCCTTGGTGCACCAGCAGATATTAGAGACATTGATAATCTCAACTAAGCAGAAAGGAAAAACTAAAATATTCAAAAATAAAAGCAACAACTTAAGGTTAGTCTAATGTATTGAAGAGTAAAGCAGTTCAATTGAGGCTAAAAATAGCTGTTAACCTTAAAACTACCACTAAATGGCATCACAGGGTGAAATGGGGAATTTTGAAGGTTAGGGAAGCAGACAGCCTAATAATCCAGGATTACTCAAAAATGTGTGATTGAAACAACACACAACTCTAGGTATGTTTTTATGTTATTGCTAAAGCCTCACATGAGTCATGAGTTTTGTGACCTTTAAAAACCTCTAAAAGAGCTGACTCAGTACTGTGCAAGGGCATTACAGTCTGACTGGAACATGTCTAAATGCCGTTTGCCATTACCATTTTATCTTTATTTATACAGGGAGAGCCCAATGGGAGCACTCAGACTCTCTTTTTTATGGATGTCCTGTTCAAATAAAGAACAATACAAATAAAAACAAACAAAACAAATAACTGCATAAGGCCATTTAAAACATTAAAAACAGGTGCAGGTGAGATTATAAATGTTTATCACCAAGTTATTAAAGTGCATTTGTGGCACCAATGTATCCAGTTTTGTGCGTCCTTGAAATGTATTACATTTTTGGGAAGATAAATAACCAAACGCTTTTTTCCCCATTTCAGTTCTAGTGCATTTAACACTAAATCCAGATTTTTCTGCTACTAAACTGTGTATATTGTGTTTTAATAGCACTATTTACCGTTCCTAGTTATTTTATGGCAACTTTAGTGCAAGCTAGGTTAATTTACAGTTTTCTGGTCAAAAACGTCTAAATCTAAGTGTGTGCTGCCTTCAGAGGCCTCTGCAATTTCAAGTATTTGGTGACATTATGCAGGACTGCTCTGATTACAGCCAGGTGATTCTGATTATAAACACCAGGCTGCAGGGGCGGAGCTTAAAGTGTGGTTACCCGTTAGACCAATCACACTGTTCCTCATATCTTCAGACTCTGCCCCTCCTCCACCTCACTTTTTTCTTGCCCAGTTAATTAGCTGTATTTGAAATGTGGTTGTGGGCGGAGGTGTTAAGTGTTTAGTCCCGCTTTAAGAAGAGTTTAATGGCAGTCTGCTTACAAAAACACACAGCTCCTGACACAAGGCTGCTGTTCTACTCATTGTGCATGTTTTGGGTTGACATGATTATGGCAACATATGATGGCAACTCCTTGTAAAATTATGAAAACTTGATGAAAAATTTTTTCTGTATTTAGTATATAGACTTAACTGGAATAGCAAATATCCCAGAACTACAGTTTCCCTCCAGTTACAGCCCATGCCACTGTATAATTATCCCTGTGGCCTGAGAAAGCGCTCAGGACGGCGCTCAGGCAGTTTACTTGGCACATTATTGGTCAGTAGTATTATGGTTAAACACCCATTAACTGTGACTCAAACGCTGGCCCTACCCCATTGTTTGGAATATCCTACTTTTATTGCAACCAAATGTGCAAGAGAATATTTAATCCTAGAAGGGAAAAATACATGGAAAAAGACTGTGCCAAATCGTCACAAAGAGCAACCCAATAGTGTAATTTGAGCCGCTCTGACCTATATATGTAGTGAAAGATTGGAGGGATGACAAGTGGTGTAAAGTAAAGTACATTTATTTGGTGTGTATACAGTGGATACTTTTAAATTTTACTACATTTATCTGTACTTTCTACTGTAAATCATTTTTTTAACTGGAGTGAAAAGTAGAAGTATTTTTTTTATAGTTATAAGAAAGTTTAAGTTATATATAGAGACTTGTTGGCTTATTGTGAGATTTCGCATAAAGGAGTTAAATTCCCAACATTAAGCAAACAAAAATATAAGCATTAAGATTAACGGGACATTTAAGAAAGAAATCAAGTTCACAACATTTCACTCTTTAATAATTCTCAAAATTGGTCTGAAATATTTTTATTGTATTACTCGATTTTTTAACTGCTACTTTAATTTACTTGTAAAATGTATCTTACTACTGTTAAAGGCAATTGTTTTGCGGTTTGTGGTTGATAACTCTATTATTGTCTATTCACTTGAAACAAAAACTGACATAAAGTCTCTTCTCTGTCAGCGTAAATGAACTAAGTTGCTTTTTTTTTCACTAGAGCGTGAAAAGTGGTGGTCTTATCTAATCGCAATGGTGTGGTGGACTTAAAATGTGCACTATGTAACTTTTCTGGTGGAAGCTTTTCTAACTCCATGGAGACAAGAAAGTGACACCTCCAGGTCAAGTTACAGGTCAGATCTGTGGAGAGGCGACCCCAGTCACGTCATGTTTTTCAAGGTATTTTTCAGGCAAAGCAACAACATTTCACTGGAGACCAGCGGGCTGCAGACATCCCCACCAGAAAAGTTACATAGTGCACCTTTAAACCATAAGATTAATATGGACATAATTCATACAATTTTTGATTTATATAAAACAGAGGTCCTTGCCCTCCATCTGCAATTATGACTTCAAATTCTATAATGTGGTAATCATAGATTTCAGAATCATGAAAAATTTGGGGTGTTGCCATAGCAACCATTACCTGTAAACATGTGCATGTAGACTATACCTTATTGACCAGGACTATGACTTTGGCTGGGAGTCCCTGCTTCTTTCTCTGGTCCAGATGTTCTTTGGTGATGTACACGGCCACTCTGGTTTTGCCGCTGCCCGTGGGGAGACACACGATGATGTTTTTCCCCTCCAGAGCAGGCCGAGCCACTTCCATCTGATAATCCCGAAGAACAATCTGCTTCCTTGGTGATTCACCAGCCTCTGCTCTTGAGTCACACTCATCTGGAACGCACAGGACACATGGACAGGAGTTATTCAGTAAATGAATGTGAATGGAGCTATATGGGAGAACCATAGTGTGTTGTGGTTCTCAAACCTTTCAAATCAAATCAAAACAACAAGTACCACCTAAAAGAATATCTGGCCGTTCGAGTACCACCAGATGTAAGACAGAAGTTTTCCAAGGCTAAACTAGGGCTAAACAAAACATGCACAAAAGGTAAAATCCTCCAGCTAAGGTAGTCCTGACCAAGCCTAGCAAAAAGATCACGAAGATGGGCCCCCGAGCACTGAACTGTGGTGCTCACTACTCCTGAGGAGATGCTCCAGCGGCATTGAAGGATGGGTCAAATGCAAATTTCCCTTTGGGGACAATAAAGTGTAACTTAACCTTAACTTAACCTTAATTAGATTACAATTTTAAGTAACTTAGTAGTGTAATGCATTACTGAGAATACTTGTAATTTAAAAAAAAAAAACATGTTTCCTGGTAATTCATTGTCTTTGTACTGGCTAGTTATGGTTTGATTTGTTGTATTGTGATTTTAATGTCTTTCTTATTCTGTAAAGCACTTTGAATTACTTGTGTACAAATTGTGCAATACAAATAAACTTGCCTTGCCTTGGGTTAGGATTAATTATACTGAAATAAAGTGCAATGATAAATGTCCTGTTGATTACATGTTGTTACTATATTCACTCCATTCTAGTACCATGCTATGAAGCTAATACACAATAACATATTAGTATAATAAATACTATGGATAATGCTAAGGCAGGTATAGTCATCTTTACACCAGGATGGTTTACTGACAGCTCTTTAACTCTTTTTCTTTTAGCTGTTCAGAGAAGAGAGAGGCCCTGGACCGTGGCTTTATTTCTTTACATTGGTGCAGGAATCTATCATTTGGGCATTTGTATTTACATTTTGGAGAAATATTTACTTTCAGCTAGCTTGAGGACCATCAGTCATCCTCTGCCTAGCTCCCCCAAGCGCTGCAAAGCTTGACTCTGCCTTCTTCCTTTTCCAGTCAAAGTTTTACATTTCCTGCTTTTAGGCCATGCAACCCCCCATGAAGCGCAGACAGATTTTAATTTTCCTCCTAAGTCGCAGTTCAAAGTTTAAATCCGGCTACAAAATGTCAAATCTTGTTTAAGAAAATCCAAAAAAGGGTATGTAAAAGCTTTGAAAACACTGAGAGAAGAAATTGCTGCCTTTGCATAGCCCTAGGAGCTTACAGATGCTAAACTTATTACAGGGGAAAGTGTGGACAGTGCCATTCTGGTGAGTCAAACCACATGAGACTTGCTATAGTCAGGGCTGTGGCAAAAGCAAAACATTTGTTATATTTTAAGTGTCTGTGTCCAGGATATAGCACTGCAAAATTCCAACATGTGACAGGCAAATGAATATACCATCATAGTTTGATCATGACTGTTTTCCTAAAGGGTGTGGGTGGCACTTTCAAAAGAAAAAGTGGGGCTCGTATGAAGAAAGACGACTACTTAAACACTTAAACATTAATTACACAGTAGAGTTTATAGAACTCACATTTAGTCAAATAAAATACAGTAATTCATGTTTTAGTAATACTGGAAGTACTGATATTTAAAGGTGGTTGACATGAAGAGGACACATTTTGCTACAAAGACATACATTTAAACTTAGCTAGTAGTATTAGAAGGAAAAGGAAAAGCAGTAGCTGTAGCAGTAGCAGTAGTAGCAGTAGTAGTAGTAGTACTTGTAGGAGGAGGAAGAGTAGTGGGAGTAGTAGCAGCTAGTAGTATTAGAAGTAAAAGTAGTAGTAGTTAGTAGTAGTAGTACTAGATAGGCCAAAAAAATTATATAAAATAATAAAATAATATAAAATTATCATGACAGGCCTCATAGTAGTAGTAGTAGTAGTAGTAGTAGGAGTAGTAGTAGTAATAGTAGCAGTGGCTAGCAATAATAATATAAAGTAAATATTTATTATAAATATATTACAATTATAAATTAGTTCTTATAATTATAGTTGTTAAATAGATGAAGTACAATTGTGACCAGCAAAGATATATTGTACAAGTCAATCCTATACTTCTTTAATGAAGGTGTATTTTATCTTCCTTTTGTTTTAGTTTGATCTCTTTTATTAAAGGCCCTGTACCCATTTCTTTCCATGTATTTGGGCACAATGTGTCTTGCTCCAGTACAGATATATTGTAGAAGCAGCTCTTAATGCAGAAGGTAAGTGAGGAATAAGTTTGGATGATGAACTAGTTTTGTGTTTCACTTTTTAAGACAGCAAAAATCAGGTACAGCGCTTTTAACCAAACTCTTGCACCAAATTAAGGGACCAATGGCACAAAACTTGTGCTGGTTTGATCCATTTACTGTCCTGATGTAGACTTGGACTGGCCCTAGAGCTGAGTTACTCCTGGTCTAGTTCAGATTTTGTTTTGGGTTTAGTCACAATTTTGATGCGTTGTGTAAGAGAACTAGAGATCGACTGATGTGGGTTTTATTCATGGCCAATGTAACTTCCACAGCAGCCGTAAGATCTGCCGAAATTTTGAAGCCAATATGGAGGACAGATTTTTATTATTTTGGAACAAAAACACAAACACAAAAGAACAATCAATTATGACCTTATAAATGCCATTAAAGTGATTACTGATTACATTTGTGAGTTTATTTTGCTAGCATATTTCCTTGTTTCTTGAAGCTCCTCCTCCATCTGTGCATCTGAATTTGCTCCATTTGAAGGGGTGTACAGCCCTTCGCCGTAGCCCTACACCTCGCTGCTAAAGCGAATTGGGATACCCCTTTGTCTCTCGTGAATGCACAATATGAAGAGGACTTCAGTTAAGTCTTCTGGCTCAAAACAAAATAGCCGATATGCTAAAAACGGCAAAGGTTGACTCTATGGTAAATATATCGGTCCTACTCTAGTGTGAACACAGCCTGAGACCAGAGACTGTAATAAAGGCTACGTATACTTGCAATGAAAATGTTTATATCACTGTGAGCCCATTTACAACTGTACATACATAGTAATAGCATACTACAACACCAGTTTTGGATTATTTCTTAATGTTATTCTCCAGCCAACGGGTGTGTCCACGCTTTGATTGTCATTTTACAATCCCCTTACTCCCCAAATCAAAAGCCGGTACAAATTGCACACGTTTCACTTTTATGTTTGCTCTTATTCTTTTACAGTCCTAAGCATGTGGTTTGAATTTGCAGCCTTGGCCATGCTACGTCCCCAGTAACCTCTCTCTGCCAAACACACATGGAACATATTCTTTGGTGTGGGGAGCAAAAAACACAGGAAAATGGAGAGAGTATCCAATGGCTACGCATTCCAAGTAGACTTTATGATTTGACAGTATGTGGCATTTAATGAGTTAAATTTACAACTCTGCTCCTGTGTGTTTATTATGGGCTAAGCTACTGTTTACTCACCTCCTTCTTTAGGAGGTCGGTTGCTAGCGGGTTGCTCCAATTCAGTATTTTCAGCTTTGTACAAATCTGAAATCAAAAGATAAAAAAAAGCCCAAGTTTTTAAGGTATATTTTAATAACATATTTAGCTTTTTAACTACATATTTAGCATTTTTCTAACTTTACCAACTTCTTTATCTGTAGGTATAAATACTATCTGTGTGTGTGTTTCAGAAAAAACATATAGGCCTGTAATAATGAGAAGCAGTGACATTATGATGTCTCATTCATCAGCGTCATCAGCGTCCATTCATTTAAACACGTTGTGACTCTACTGTCAAGTGCTCAACAGTAATGTGCTCTGTCACTGTCTGACTCTTTCACAATAAGGCTCTTTCTGAAGCGAGAATATACTTAGACTTTTATTATGTAAGAGCCACTTCGGAAGTGTTATTAAACCAGCGAAGCCTTGACATCTTAAACAGCGGAACGTGTAGAAGTTATCGTACTCTTGAAAAGCTATTGTTTTGGATATTTCCAAAGGCATAAGTGGACAGATGGCGCATTTCGCAAATGTGCTCCGGGATTTTAACATCGAGACATGACATGACATGGCTTTACAACAAGGACGGGCGTTGTTCAGATCCTCCTCTCCTGTTCTGCATGTAAACACACACGCTTCTCTTTCTCCACAGGCCCACCACACAACTCCTGTTCTGCATGTAAACACACACGCTTCTCTTTCTCCACAGGCCCACACACACACACACACACACACACACACACACACACACAGCAGTGGAGGAGAGGACCAAAACCTGCAGAATTGGAGTCAGCAGAGCTATGCTGTTTAGTATGGCATTCTCTGCTTTTCTTCACAAATACACCTGAAATTGGGGCGCGCTGATGGCCAAAATTAAGATGCAAAAAAAATCGGTGCCGTTAAAATGACGTTGCTAAAACTGAAAGCCCTACTTTGTACAACTCTGAAATCAAAACACAAAATGTAAATAGGTGGTTTTTAGATTCTAGAACGTGATAACGTCATACTCCCAGATGGAAGGAAGATTGGGGGGGGCGGTAATTTCTAGCAGTGACTAGAGCCATGAACTCTATATTAGAACAAAAAACAACATTATAACAATATTCATTTTGGCTGCCCCCATCGGTATTAAATATTATTTCACCTATAGACTGTTGTGATGTCAACTGAAACCCAGCAATATAAAAAATCAAAAATCCCAGATTCTAAAACTAGTACTGAACCTAGGTACACATTTGATATATGCATATAATGAACTAATTTAAATCCACAGCAACCCATGAGGGTAAAACAAAGTATTTCTGGAGATAACAGGAATATTTGAGAAATATTTTTTCCACAGAAAGGGCTTGGTCATGATGATCATGATATTTGGAATTTCATACATATTTTAACTAGTTTATGTCCAACTACTAGCCTGACTGATCTATACTGTCAGTATTTTGAAATGTGTTTTGGCAAATCGAAAATCAGATACTAATTGATACTAAAACTAGTGTCAAAATTAGATACTCATATGTGCAAGTATCGATACTAAAAACTCACATTCACAGGACAGAAATGAATCTTTCCTGAATAGCTTTAGTATGATCTTGAGATGTATCAGAACAAACATAAGTTTATTATTATAAGTCACTATGGAACCTACCTGGTAATATAAAAGAAAGTACTACAGTTTAATGTTGAAAATCACATTCTATTGTCTAAAGATTGTCTTTTTATTATCACTGTGGTATATTTAAACTTTTGCATGTTCACAATTAGTAAAGTTACTGGTTACTCACCTCCTTCTTTGGGAGGTTCAGCATTGCTCGTTGGATCCTCTGATTCAGCATTTTCAGCTTTGTACAAATCTGAAATCAAATGGAAAAATGTAAACACAGTATAAGAAATAAATCATCAATATTAGTTCAGAAAAGTCTTTTGGGTTGTCAAAATCTAGACAATAATTGATTCTAAAACTAGTATTTAAACTAGTCATTTGAGTAGGCAATAATACTGAAAAAAAACATCTTAAAATTAACAAATTTAGATTTTAAAAAAATCAAATCGCAAATTTTATTCATATAGTTTTAGAAAAGGTGTTGAGCTAACAAAATTAGCACAAGACCAAATTGCAATTTTTACAGCAACTAATATAATTTTGTGTTTGAAAACTGTCCAAAAAAAGAAGAGAGTGTTCTTTTGTTTCATTTTAAAATCTTAGTACAATGTAATAGTAGTAGTTCAAAACAGAACGATTCTTCGTTAATATAACTTATGTGCATGTACTGATTTGTCATGGAAACCTGTTTAATACTCACAAGGACATTTTGAAAGAGCTTACGTGAATTACCTCTGTATTGTACTGGGCTTTCATTCTACGCGCATGTATTTTTACTTATTTATCTATCCAGAAGATGTTCCATTTAGTGTTGTCACGATACTTAAATTTCAAACTCGATTTTGATACTATGGAACAGACTCGATACTCAAAACCAATTACGATATCACGGTA
>JACM01057517.1:0-16243 GCA_000787095.1 Periophthalmodon schlosseri | reverse complement strand
TCCAGAATGTTACATACTGTATCTTTAAAGGTAAAATTGACTAGTGTGAGCTTTTAGCCATGCTATAATGCTTTTACCTCCTCAAAAACAACAGAGGAGGTTTGTTTCATTCACACATGTTTGAGTAATCTAGGATTGTCTGGCTGTCTGCATCCGCAAACACAGCTCTGGGTATGTTTTTGATGAGGAAATAACATTACAACATACATCAGAAAAAAACATAATATGGACCCTTTAAATGTGTGAAAGTATATGGCTCTGAGTTTTAGGAAATGTTATAAATACCAAGGAGAAAACAACAGTGAAGGAACCTGCTCAGTGTAGTTTCAGAAGCTGTGAGAATTGGCATATCATATCATACCATTTGTGGTTTAGCCATGGTTTTGTTATAAAGGTTTGTAGACTGTTTACTAAGAGATACAAATAAACTACTTACTGTTATGGTGAGAATGCTGTGAGTTTCACAATAGGTAAATAGCTAAGTTGAAATGAAACTACATTGTGAGCGCTGAGCACAAGTTGGAGCCCTCTGCTAGTTGGTGTTTTTAAGGGTTTTGAGCTGTGGCAGAGGAAATGTATACAGAGAAGTGGCTCATAGGCCAAACTAGAAATAAGATAAGAGATGCAAAGATTAGATGTGAGGTTGTTTTTAAGACGTGTACAGAGCTATGCAATGTAAGTCCCCCAATTAGTCATAACACTCAAGCATTAGCATTAGAACCTGGGTGCAGAAATGCTAGCTTGATTTGCAACATCTCAAAGCATACACTGGGGTTTGTAATTAATAACATTGCTCAATTTGCAATTAGAAAAAGACACTGGTCTAATCGAACATGTATTTCTATAGGCATATTGAATGTGGCTATGGACTGAACTGGCAAAGGCTCTATACAAGACTGCAGACAGGAAAATAGGTCAAGCTAACATCACGCCATTACATTTCACACTTAACTTCAAAATGTGCTGCAAAAGTGTGTGCGTCTGTGTGTGTGTGCGTGTGTGCGTCTGTGTGTGTGTGTATGTGAGAGAGAGAGAGCGGAAAGAGAGGAAAGGAGAGACTGAAGAGGAAGTATGATGTATTGTATTTGTGACGGTACAGAGCCATAGACTGTACAAAGCTCAGTGTAGTACGATGCCTGTCCACTTCTGGTTCTACAGTTAAATGATCCATTATATTAATTATGTAACTTTTCTGGTGGAGGGTGCTTGTTATCATATATGGGATTACATATCTCCATGGAGACAAGCAGTTGACGCTACAAGACCAAGTTACAGGTGAGATTTGTGGAGAGGTGACCCTGCTCATAAGAATCCATGTTTATCAAAGTATTTTTGAGCTATAAAACACTTCCAATTGAATACACGATATGTATGTTTAATGCCATACTGTGAAACATCACAAGTAAAGCAAAAACATCTCCATGGAGACAAGCAAGTGGTGGATCCCTCTGTCCAGAGAAGTTACATAGTGCCCCTTTAAGAGGTACAATGGAGGCTAATTGGCACAAGATAACCAATTACCATAATGCAATATATTGATACTTTACAGCCGATGTCATCATTTGTGGGGGTGTGATGCTAACTGAGGGCACTGCTCTGTCTGAAGCCTGTTACTTCAAGTTAGACGTTAATCTGAGCTTTGCTTTAACACAATCTGATCAGAAAGAGCTGACGTAGCTGGAACTACAACAGGTGAGCGGATTTGTGCTGTTAAACAAGTCTCTCTCAGATAACATTACAGTCACAAGCTAGCTAGCGTTAGCCAACAGTTTTTCAGTTAGTCGCTCTCATGTTTTTGTTGAAAATCAAACTTCTAAACGGGACCGTGAGCTCGGATTGATCACAGGCTCCTGAAAATGTGCTGTTTAAATCCTTTTTTTTTTTCTTCAGACAATCTTGAAACTTTTTTGGCAGTGTTTGCTAATGTGTGCGTCGCGTCACCAAGGTAACTGCTGAACATTCCACCACAGAGCTACACAGAGCACCCCCAGCGTGATGTCACTGCAAAGAATCAATACAATGAAATCAAAGGAAATATATTGAATGTGAAAATTAAACAAAATGTATTTCTAACCTTTGCTGTTCATCAAGTTTCAGACATAAATTTCAGTTCAAGTAGGCTAATATGTTTTACGTTCACAAGTTACTCCATATACAGTAGATGATAAGCCTTCACCAAACTTTAAAGCCTTACTAATATTTCATTTCATTCAAAAAGACTATGGCTAAATGGATGGCAGTTTACAGTTGATCTTATGTTTTTGCAGATGTGAAGTCTCTATCAGAGGAAGGCCACTGTCGACCAGAGGGACCCTAAGGTGCCTGTCTTATCTTTGACTAACAGACACTCAGATCAAAAGTGATTATTGTGAAACTGGAACCAACTGTGGGCCGAAGTGGGAAGTTTGAAAATAATATAGAACTCAAAGTAAAGGTAGAAGTTGCCAACACTATCAGTCAAATAGAAGAACTCAGTTAACGTAGGTCTTGGGTTGAGTAAACAGTAACAGTGAGTAAAGAATGTAACCACTGAAAGAATTGTCTTTTCTGGTGTAAGCGTCAAAAAGGACCAAGACTCTGAAAGATAAAGTCAGAAGGGTTTAATGAGTTTTGCACAGGTAAAGTGAACAACGGACTCTACGGAAAGGATGAGAGTCCTGAGATATGCATGTTTACAGTTTTTATAGTGTTTCTCAGTAATCTGTGTGTATGTAAAAGGAGGATCCTCTTCTGGTCAGCATAGCGTTAACTTCGTGATCTTTGTCCTGTTGTATTTTTTGTGTCTGCATTTCACTGGTATTCACGTGCTATTAACTTTAGCATTAGTACATTTAGTTACAAGCTTAAAGCAGTGCCCACTGCTAAATGTAGATTCTTTATACCTGTGACTACTACTATTGTAAATAGTCAAATAGTAAATACTCACATTTTTATACAGCACTTTTCCACCTTTAAGGCCCTCAAAGCACTTTACATCAAGGAACCACTCACCCATTCACACACACATTCATACACCAGTGTACACAGACACTGGGGGCGAGGTGGGTTTAGTGTCTTGCCCAAGGACACAGCGACAGCATTCATCTGTGAGAACTGGAGTTGTAGGTGAAGTTACAATAGCTATTTCAAATACCTGTAGCTGATTAGGGATTTTCACTCTACATCTACATTTTTACTCTACATTAAAGTGCATATGGCAGGTTAGACTACTCTGTTATGATTTGAACTCACTACTTCCTGTATTTTTCAACTTTTTGTTTTCTACTTTACTTCACAAACTGCCACTTGACTCATGTAAAATTATGATAAATATTCACCACCAAACCTAGTCATAATTAGAAAGATATATGAATCTGTCAAAAGTGCATTTGACAGATTCACTGCACTTTTGGGTTTAAATTCTACTGTTTCAAAGCAACGCAAGGCAAGTTTATTTGTATAACACAATTCAGAGTAATTCAAAGGGCTTTACAGAATAAGAAAGACATTAAAAACACAATACAAGCAAATAAAAACATAAATAATCATTTTAAAATGAACATTAAAAGAGAAGAGTGCAGAATAAAAAACGGTTCCTGAGATGCCATAGATGGTTCATATGGCACTAACATGTGGGAGATGTACTTTGGTGCTGGGCCATGGAGAGACTTGTAACAAGCAGAGCTGCTTTAAAGTCTATTCTCTGAGCCACAGGAGCCAGTGCACAGGACTTATGTGCTTGTACTTCCTGGTTCTAGTCAAGACCTGAGCAGCAGTGTTCTGGATGTACTGTAACTGTCTTCACAACATTAAAATTCAGTAGGATGGTTTTTTTTTACGATTAATTCACAATAATGGACACTGACCAACTGTAAAATCATAAACTCTCTCACTCACTTTGTCTTATAGATCGACACTACACACTACACAGTACAGATTGAATTATCTCTTTATGATTATAATTATATATTTATTTAATTATATATTTATTCTGTAAAATTCCAAGGTTCCTTATACCATCTCGGATATACATTCCTAACTATTCAAGAAAGGTGAATTTTTACTCAAATGTCTGGTTTAGATTCTAGTATTGATTAGTATCTGGGTATCGATTTGATTTTTTTGACTACCCTACCCTGTGGTCCTCGTCCGTAGTCATAAGATGTAGTGACCACTCTCCACCCTTAGCTTTGAAATATCTCTTTCTTACTCTTACTTAACTGACTCTTCCAATGTCTCAGGCTCTGGTGACCTCTGCAAGATGGCCGACCATAACACAGGGGGTCATGTTATCGAGGAAAACCAGGTTCAACCAATCAAACCTCAGGCCAACAGCGGTGCGCAAAGATATTTAAATGGTAATGAACAGTTAGCATATGTGAAATCTCTCATTATGTCTATGGTACTTCATACTGTTTTATTACTATACACAAAATTATGATGACTACTGTAAATATTTAAAGTATAAGTATATAGCATAAGAACAACAAGTATTTCAAGATAATATAACTACTTAAATACTTACTTTACTTTATTCTATAGTCTTTTACTGCTTTTACAACTTTTTTGACTAATTCCTGAAAATATGTTTCTAATGTTAGCGTTAGTATTTGTTTAAAGGCCCATATTATGTTATTTGCTGACCTATGTTATAATGTGGTTTACTCATCACAAACATACCCGGAGTTGTGTTTTGTTTCATTCACACATGTTTAACACAGTTCTTTAACAGAGTTCTTCTCTCAAACAGATAATACTTTGTCCCACCTTGTGATGTCATGTGGTAATACACTGTGTTTTAATACACTGTGTTTTTAAACTTCATACACCTTCACTAGAATAATTTGGATCATTTCAGCCCTGGAATTGCCTATCTCTACTGAACTAAAGGTAAAAGGTAGCTGTTAAATTGAAAACTACAGCTTCATGACATCACAAGGTGGAGCAGAGCATTTTGAGCTTTGGAGACAGACTAATAATAAAGGGTTACTCATGCATGTGTGAATGAAACAAAACACAACTCCAGGTATGTTTTTGAGGAGGTAACAACATTATAACATGGCTTAAAGCTCACAAGAGTCAATTTTGTGTAATATATATAGGACCTTTAACCTCTTGTTTACTGAATAGTTTCTTGTTTGGTCTGTTTCAGGTCAGTGTGTTTTGTCGATATCGAGTGGATCCATTTTAAACCCTGGATTTGACCTGGAGCTGTGCCGCAGTGGTCTGGAGATGAATGGCTTTCAGGTCAGTTCACAGGGTTAGCACTTGGAAACATTACAGTGTGTATGGCATGTTAAACTAATCATTTCACCAAACATACTATTATTTAAGATTATTGAAGTTAAAGTCTTGCCTATTTTAATAAATCATACATATAAGTGTATAGTTTTACTTCCTGGTTGGACACAGGCAGCAGATATGACAGACATAATGCCATAACTGTTACCTAGCAACCATAACGTTTACATGGGCCAAAACTCATCTAATTTAGGATTAGATTCATAAAACATAAATGACAACACCTTTATTTTGTTAAATCAAGGTTTAAACTGTCAGAAAAATGCCATCTTTTTGCATAGATTGCTGCATTTTGGATGAAAGAGTCGAATTCACCACTTTTTTCATATTTCTTCAGCTTTTTTCCCACAAACAGCCTCTTAAATGATGTGAAATAATGATAAATATTTACCACAGATATTATGGCAAGAAACCAAGTAGTAATTACAAAAAACCTGTCATATATTATTACTGTTATGTAAGTCTTCTACATACATAACACCAAGAACAAAAGTGGTTGAATGTTATAGTCATCATAAAAGAATTCAAAACAGAGGTGAAAGGTTTATACTTGTCTTTGTTATGAAATGACACCGTCAGTTAACCTGCAGTGCACTATTGAACTAGATTCCCATGAAACACTTGACCATTGTACTGATAGCAGGAGGCAGTTAAGGTTAAAGTGGTCAATCTTCAGAAGTTTTATACAATTAAATATATGCATGGAGACTACTGATAAATATTGGTGCTATGTAACTTCTCTGGCAGGGGTCTGCCACTTGCTTGTCTCCATGGAGATGCTTTGCCTGGAATGTTCCACGGTTTAGCATTAACCTTTATCTTCATTGAAACCACCTGGCCAATTTACAGTAACCTTGCACAGCAAGATGGATTCTCACAATATTTGTGAGTTCACAAAGTCATGAGAATCTGTCTTGAAGGACTCCCACTGCAGGGATAATCAAGCAGGCGGACCAATCACAGAGCAGCATTGAGGTTTGTGCGGAAGCCAAAGGTGATGCGCCCAAATGACCCAAAACAAACATGACGACGTCGACAGACGAACTTCAGCTTATTTTGTTGTCAGTACTGAGTATTTAGTTTGTGAAAAAATGTGCAGAATGTCAGAGCTGTGTGCATTTGTGGACAGGGAAGATGTCTGTGCTTTTTTCTTAACTGGATGTAACAAAAGTTAGATTTTTCATCTTGTTCAGCTGTTGTGAAGCTTCAACCAATCAGATTCAAATAATCGTCATGACGTTCTGTTCTGAGCCATCCAAGCCATCTCAGATTGATAATGTGTAGACCTGAATTCAAAGGGACACACATATCAATCTGGGCACATTTAGGTTACATTTACAGTTTTTTTTTGTTTTTTTTGAGCAATAAAAAACACATTGCTAACCATATGATAGCTTGATAAATACGTTTATAGCCAACTGTGTGACATTCCAGGAAAAGCAATAACATCTCTATAACTCTAGTTACGGATTGAACCTTTAATTCTGTGTAATGTATTTTTGAATATTTTGACTTCATTTTCTAATGAATTATCATTATAAATGTATTTTTCACAGATTCCAGAGTCGGATTTGGAGGCTCCTCTGAAAATGGCCCTCGCTGTTCCTTCAGTCAAAAGATACATCACCTTTAACTCCTCCCTGTTTCATTTCTTCATGGCTCCAGTGAGTTTGATACCACATCTTAATATTTACTATATTTGAGTTTATAAATTAACCCATGATTATGTTGTTTGAACACACTGTGAAATAGGTTTACCACATACAATAGGCTTACAGAAAATGTTAAAATAGATCTGTTTAATGGTCTAATCCTGTAAACAAAGCAGATCTTTTTTACATGGTCAGAATGAACTACATGTTTTGCTTGAACTAGTATAATGCCCCTCTCTTCTCCTGTGATTTTGGCTGTTGACTCCCCCTGCTGGTGATTAAAAAATATATACATGTTTTTTGTTTTTTTTGTTTTTTTTTTAAACCGTTTATGACTATTAATTCCTTACCTTTTAATTGAACATGTCTTAATTAGCAGTCCACTGGCAACAGTTAAACTTTAAAGTAATATTGTGTAACTTTCTGGAGGTAGCATGTCACACCATACTTTTTTATTCTATACTTTGGAATATTATAGCGAAAGTGACGGCACTTCAATGGAGACCAGCAGGCCCACTTCTAGGCCAATTAACAGTCTGTCAGTCAGTACAAAAATACAGTGTAAAGATGGTATTGTTTCCTGTTCAAAGTCACTCTCACTGATTTAACCTACCATATTACTGATGCAACCTTACATTTGAAACCTTTTGTACCTCCTACATCCCAGTGACTTCTCAGACTCTCTATCGCCCCCTGTCTGCTGCTCAGGTGCTGTACATGGTCCTGTGGTGCGCGGTCTTTTCCAGCCTGCACTCCTACATCACAGTCACAGATTACTGGGTCCTCTGTCTGTGCGTGAGCCTCGTCTCCATCTTCCTCACCACGGCCATCATCTTCATCCTCCACCGCAGCAACAAGGAGGTAAGACAAACAGTTAAACCTGCGTTATGTAACTTTTCTGGTAGAGGGTTGCTTGTTTCCTTGAAATGTTCCACAGTATGCCATAACCCTTATCTATCTTGCATTTTTCAATAACAGGTATTTTTATTGCTCAAAAATACTAGCTTTTTCACTGTGAGTGGGTCGCCTCTCCACAGGTCTAACCTGTCACTTGACCTTGTGACATTACCTACTTGTCTCCATGGATATGGATAAGTTTAAAGGGCCCATATTACACTATTTTCTGATCTATGTTATAATGTTGTTTCCTCATCAAAATCATAGCCGGAGTTGTGTTTTGTTTCATTCACACATGTTTAACACACAAACCCTGCATATTTAGGCTGAGTTCTTCTGTCAAACAGAAAATACTTCCACCTTGTGATGTCATGCGGTAATACAGGAAGTGCTCCACTGTGTTTTTAAACTCCCTAACGCTTCACTAGAATCATTTAGGTAATTTCAGCCCCGGAATTGGCAATCTCTACTGAACAGAAGGTCAAAAGTAGCTGTCAACTTGAAAATTGTCACAAGGTGGAACAGAGCATTTTGAGCTTTGGAGATGTAGACAGACTAATAATAAAAAGTGACTCAAACATGTGTGAATGAAACAAAACACAACTCCAGGTATGTTTTTCATGAGGTAACAGCATTTTAACATGGCTTAAAGCTCACAAGAGTCAATTTTGGCGTAATATATCTCCATGGAGAAAAGTTACATAGTGCAACTTTAAGTATAGAAAATGTTGGGAGCAAAAAACTACTTTGGATTTTGCTAATAACCTTATTTAAATTACACTGTATATAAAGTCCTTGTGCCCTCTGCTGACAACTATGACGATTTGTATGCTTTCCGTACCTGTACATATACAGGATTTTAGATTGTAAAATGACAAAATATAATGCTAAGGTGTACAAAAGTTGTTCAAAAAGGCTTTAATGTTACCAGTATGGGGCAGTCTTGGGTAATCTCATGTTAACTACAATGCACATACAATGACTGATACATTGTAAATACATGTTTATTAATGTTTTATAAACAATTACTTTCTGTCAGATCAACATGAATTTGGATGTGAGGTTGATCGCCGTGAATGAGAGGCTGGTCAAACACAAGCTGCTCGTGGCTGTGGCCGATTGGGTCGAGAACTGCACCAGTAATCTGCAGGTGAACATTATAATCCAGATATTAAACTATGAGGTTTTAAATAACAGTTTAAGTAAGAATAATCTCAATGTGTTTGTTATTTGTTTAGCTCTACTTTGTTTACTGGGACATATCACACTGTTTGAGAGCTTTGACCGAAACCTTAGGGGAGCAAAATTATGAATCCCGCAACATTCAGGTGAGAGATTATCTGCTGTTTTATCCTGATTATTATATAATATTTGTACTGTCCCAAAGAATTATTATAGATGGACATGTAATAAACAACCTATCAAAGACAAATAGAAGTAGTAGCTGAATAATTCTTTACTTTGTCTGTGTAATCCCTCAGGTATGTTCAGGTATGAACCATAGTAAAAGAAAAATTCAAATCTGTCAACTGGACAAAAAGTTGGACAAAAAATTATTATTAATTAGATATTTATTTTGTAGAAGAAGCTGCAGAAGAGGATGTCCCACCTGGTTCTGGTCAGTGAAGTCCCACAGATCCAAACAGAGCCAGAAGAGGGCGACGTGGAGCAGGGCACAGACGAACACAGGCCTCTGCTGCAAGAGGAGACAGAGAGCAGTACCACCTCAGACCAGAAGGGGGCACACCAACTCACCACCAACCTCAGCCTCGTCCCGGACACAGTGCTGTCTGCTCAGGTAAGACTAATTACAAAAACGAATTATAATATATAGATACATGAATTTTTTTTATGTCCCGCTTGACCTGGGAATTAAACCGGAGAGCCTGCTGTTATGAGGCAGGAGGAGTGTTAATGACGCACTATGTAACTTTTCTAGTGGGGGTTCGACCACCTGCCATAAAGATAGAATTGCTTTGCCTAGATGTTCCACAATATGACATTACACTTATCTATCTCCATGGATACAAGCAGTTGATGCCACAAGGCCATGTTACAGGTCAGATCTGTGGAAAGGCGACCCCGCTCACAGTAAGAATGCATGTTTAATGAGGCACTTCTGAGCAACAAAACACATGCAATTAAATAAATGCAAGCTAGTTTAATGCTGTACTGTTGAACATTCCTGACAAAGCAAAAACATCTCCATGGAGATAAACAGCTCCACCAAAAAATGTTACATAGTGCACCTTTAACTTTTAACCTTTTCACCTACTGACAGTGATGGGAAGAATACTATGGGAATGTATTTATTTACAGAAGAGAGAAAGAGAAAGAAAAATCCTGCTCTCAACATAAACATCATTGGTTGAGCAGTTTGATCCACTGACCCACAGGTTGGGCGGTGCAATTTCAGTTCCCACAGATGATTACTGTCATTGTGTCCTTGGGCAAGACACTTAACCCACCTCGCCCCTAGTGTCTGTGTACACTGGCGTGTGAATGTGTGTGTGAATGGGTGAGTGGTTCCTTGATGTAAAGCGCTTAAAGTGCCTTGAAGGTGGAAAAGCGCTATATAAAAATGTGACCATTTTCCTCTCTACCGTGCAGTCTGAAACCTACAGCGTTCAAATACGACAATGCATTCCTTTGATTTTAAGAAGTATTTAGTTACTTCCCAACACTGCCTCTCGCTAGTTGAAGATTTCACCTCTGGTCCAGTCTCTTCTCTGTATTTTAACGACCAGAGCTGCAGATGTCGAGCTGTGATCAGGAGCTGGACAGATGACCAAACTCATTAATATGCAAATGTATTCATGAACCTTCAGAGCTTTCAATATTTCACTTTGAAGATGAGGCCAAACATCTGAGGAGAAGGATTTTTTCATGAAGTTTTGAGTTGCACATCTGCTCGTATTGGAACAGATGCGGGATAACTACTGCTTGAGACAGGCCTTGAGCTTCATAAGGATAAAATAAAAATAAATTAGATGGATTTATACAGAACTTTTTATGACATTCTCCCGTAGCCGCAGCTGTCCAGAGGCAAACACACTGAATTGGGGTGTGGTTGTTATTCTTTACCAACGGCCTTTCCAAATACACATCCACTGTAATCAGTTATAAAGTCACTGTCTTGCCCAAAACACAACACAGTTACAATTCAGGCAAACAGCAGAGACTGAAATACCTTCTAGATAACACACACAGATTATATTTGAACTTTCTATCTGTCTATAATCTCTGAGGGAGTTTGTATGGTCCATAATAATTACATTTAGGGCTACTCGATTACAGAAGAAATATAAAACATATTTGGGTCATAATTTAAATGCAGACCTATTGTGCTGCTCTATTCTGCTCTATAGTTTTTTATTTTTATAGTTTTTTACATTTTTTATCACAATATTAATTTAAAATGACCTTATAAAAGAAACAAGTCCACTGACTCCTGTGTTAGAAAATTGCGGTGCCGAGTGGGAGCTGACGACGCCATCAACAACAACAGAGCCGTGAAGTTGTCGGCCCCTCCAATAGATAACTGTAGATCATATTAGAGAGTAGCAGATTTTTTTGCCATTTGTTTCAAAATAACTCCGCGGCACCACCGAATCCTGTACGTATCACCGATTAAGAAAATATAATTGGAGAACGAAAGAAGTACAGAGCAGTAGACGTATGCCGGGGGTGGTGAAAACGGGGGTTGATCGGCAATATGGCGTCTTGAAAATAAGCTTAAAAATTGCTCAAACGTGCACGAATAACTCCAAATACAACTTTGAGAGAGGAAATGGAGAGGGGAAACATCTATAGCATGGTTAATAGGTCTGCTTTAATGCCATGCAGAAAACCACAAGAAAAGTTTCATAGTGCAGCTTTAAAGATGATAAAAACAGACAGCAATCGCTAATTGTAACTACGATCACATTATATTTAAACCCCCCTCTCTCCCTCTCTCCAGGTCAAAGCTCACCAGTTGTTGATGACGTACAGTGCCTTGTACGTGAAGCTGCTGGTGTCCGAACGGTTGTCGGGACCGTCCCATTACAGGATGCGCCCCAAGAGGAACCACTGCACCACGGCTTCCCTGTGTCTGTGTCAATACATCTGCACCAAGATCCTGCGGTAGCACCAAACACAATTTTTTATACTTAAGTTATTTTATTTCAGTGTTTAGCTATGTGTTTGTGACATTGCAATTACAAATGGACAATAATGTTGCATTCCTGATTGTTGTTTTGACTAGATCCTGTTAAAAACCTTCAAAATCTTCGCAGAGGAACTTAACCTCCCATTCTATTCCTCTACCCCACTGTCCATTATCTAATCTAATGGAAAATATAGTGCTCAGACCTGAGTGTATAAAGTGAAGTGAATATTTTGATCTGAAATATTGGTGCATCCCTGTTTGAGAGTTTGCTAATTTGGGGTTAACCCGGGTTTATTGGTACTAGCTGGATCACTTTCTGTTGATACTTTGCAGCTGATGTCATCAACATTCCCTGGGGTGTTAAGCTAACTGGAGGCTCTACTCTGTCTGACGCTCTGTTACTCAAGCTAGACTTTAAACAGCTTTATTTTACTGACAAGCTAGCTAACATTAGCCAACTGTTTTTCAGTTAGTCACTGTTTTGTTGAAAAGGTGACAGTGACTAACTAAACTCAAAACTGGTATTTTTGTATTGTATTGTTGTATTGTATTTTTTCTTGAGTTTTCAGACAATGTTAAAACAGTGTTTGCTAATGTGTGCATTGTGTCACCATGGTGACTGCAGAACATTCCACTACAGACATACATGTAGAACACCCCCAGTGTGATGTCACTGCACAGTATCAATTGGGGTAGATCTCTATGGTAACATGCAAGGTAAGAAGACGGACGTATGAGATCTGCACTTCAATCATAGATATTTTAATGCGATAAATATTTTACCCTTTCAAAATGGAGGAGTATTTTCCTTTTGTGCACATTATGATCTTTGTGAATCCATGTATCCTTGTATTTGCACATTTGTATTTGTTCACAGTTCTCTCTGCTCTACTGCTCCCTGCTGTACATATTTATATATACATAAATGCATATAAATGTCCCTGCTGTAAATATTTACATGTCTGTGTAGCTGACAATCACTGCACAATGCACATTTTTATTTAAATTATTTGTAAAAAAACAAAAATTAAACAGTTTTATTGTGAGCTTTTTGTACGTATAACATTGCTTGAACCACACCAAAGGCAGCCACACAAGTGCTTAGTGTCATACATCACTTTTGACAATTAAAATATGTGCATTTCAATAGATAGTTTAAACAAAGAAATGCAGTTGTAGAAAAACTGTATATTCAGGTTTGAGCTTCCTGTTATGTATTCAAAAGATATAGTATTTTGTTATTTTGTTGTTAAATTGTTTTTCGCTATGGCAACGGTCCTAATTTTTCATTATTCTGAAACCCACGGATATAGTGTTTAGTATTTGTTTGTTTTAAAAATTGGTTTATACTGTAGAATTTCATGTGCATTGGGACAGTTATTGCAGCATTGCCATATTAAGGTTTTACTGATATTTTGAGACATATTGTATTAAATTGTTTATTAAATCCTGCCCTCTTTTTCTTCACAAAACACAGTCGTTGTACTGTTGTTGAGGTCCATATAATTTCTTGTCTCCTTGGTGACCACATCGCGTTGTCTCTCGGTTGTGGAGATGACAGCTGACAGGAACCACAGGCCGACTCTGTCACAGCCCCAGGGCATGCTGGGAGTTTGAGGCAGAGGCCAGGACACGTGCAGAGAGAGGCCAGGTCCAAGCATCTCTGACTCTGCAGTTAGCGCAGGCTGTTAGCGCGAGCTGTTAGCAGGAGGCTAAACGGACATCTGTGAAAACACCACACTCACACACACAGACTGGAGCAGGGCCGGGTCAGGATTCTGAACGGCTCCAATACGAGGCTGATTTAGACTGGGCCAGGCAGCTGTCAATTAAGATATGCATGCTAAATGAGGCCAGATTTTGGACTTGACTTTGAAATAAAAGTAAAATAAACAATGTGAAAATGTGTATGTTTTGTATGATTTAAAGCTATCATGTGTAAGTTTAATTTCTTTTACCAGTAGATGGCAGATGTGAAACCTTGTCCCCTTCCTCTCACCTGGCCCCTCCCCCTGGCCTTTGTTCGGGCTCACCTGAGCTCTCTGGTCTTCTTCCGTCAGGTCGAAACTGGCACACTATCAGACAGAAGTAACACAGATAGCATCTAGTGGTGATATGTGAGAATGCAACAGGGGTGGGTTGACCAGTCTAATTACAAATTGGGACTTTGAGGGTCATTACAGTTAAATTGACTGCTACATTTATGTCACAAACATACTCCATGCTGGCTTGTCTTGTTCAGACTAATGTACAGGTTAGACCAAAGCGTGTTTCTCGGTCTCTGAATTTATAATAATTTGATGAAACTACTTTGATAAACTGAAAATAACTTAAAGATCAGCAGATTTCTTGTGCTTCAGAGAACAGATGGATGTCATATTAAATTTATATTAATTTCGTCAGCTTTACAAAATAAACAACACAATGCTCTAAATACCTAATAACAATGAACACAAAACAGTAACAGTAACAAAACGGTAAGAAAACAGTAGTTCCAATATTGCCGCTACATTGCACCATAATGTTGAGTCCTTGTGCCAGTGTGGAAGACTTTAATTAGCACATTACATTACAGGCTCCTACAGTGTAATCCACATGTGAGAACAGCATGTGATTGGAGACAGGAGATTGGGCGAGAGATAGAGCTCTGACTGAGAAAACCGGGCCAACTATAAATAGCGACAACACAATGAAGGAGTGGAGCGGACAGAGTGACGGAGGGAAAGAAATGCGTCCAAAACGGCAAGAAAAACGAGAATTTCAACTCAGATTTGTCATTTATTTAGACAAAAACAACCAATGCATGTGCAACAATGAACATAACTGTCTTTTAACATGTTTAGTCCCCGTAGTACCACAGTAGTACAGTTTACAGCAGCTTTCATTTTGAACAAGCAACCGTCGCATTTACAAGCAGAGAAAATACAAAATAGTAAATATAAATAAGGGGAAAGGAGGATGAGGAGGAGGATGAGGAGGAGGAGGAGGAGGAGGAGGAGGAGGAGGAGGAGGAGGACTATGCACTGCAAAAATGTGAGCTGAAATGGCTGGAATTACATCACTATAACAGTTAAATAGCATTGTTATAGTCGGTCAAGATTTGGGGGTTTTAATTAATGTATTTCAGTCTGTTTCCTAATTTTAAGAAAAAAGATTTGAGAATGAGAAAAAAGACAAGTGAATAAATGAAAAACGGCTACTGGAGAACTGGTAGAAAATGTAGCTTAAAGGTCCTATATTACACAAAATTGACTCTTGTGGGATTTAAGCCATGTTGTTGCCTCATCAAAAACATACCTGGAGTTGTGTTTTGGTTCATTCACACATGTTTAAGTAACCCTTCATTATTAGTCTGTCTACATCTCCAAAGCTCAAAATGCTGTGTTCCACCTTGTGATGTCATGGAGCGGTAGTTTTCAAGTTAACTGCTATCTTTTAAATTTTGTTGAGAAGAGATTGGCAATTCCAGGGCTGAAATCATACAAATGATTCTAGTGGAGGTGTATGGAGTTTAAAAATACAGTGGAGCACTTCCTGCATTACCACATGACATCACAAGGTGGATGTTTTCTGTTTGAGAGAAGAACTAGAACCTAAATATGCAGGCTTTGTATGTTAAGCGTGTGAATGAAACAAAAAACAACTCCAGGTATGTTTTTGATGAGGAAACAACATTATAACATAGATCAGAGAATAGCATAATATGGGCCCTTTAAGATCAATCATAACGAGTCAATGACATCTTTAGTCCACAGATATGGGAATACAAACTAAATAAATCTTAACTATTCTAAGATACTGAAAGGTGCACTATCTAATTTTCTGGTGGAGAGTACACCACCTGCTTGTCTCCATGGCAACATTATTGCTTTACCTGGAATGTTCCACAGTATAGCATTAAACTCAATAGAGACAAGCAGATGATGCCACCAGGCCAAGTTGCACTTCAGATGTGGAGAGTTGAGCCCGCTCATCTTAAGAACATATGTTTTTCAAGGTATTTATGAGTAATAAAAACACCTGAAAAAAAAAAAAAAAATTGTAGATAGATATTTTTAATGGCATAATGTGGAACATTCCAGGCAAAGCAATACTATCTCTGCAGAGACGATATCTTTTTGCAGTGTATAGGAAAGCATAAAGATTTAGAGGAGAGGGTCTAGCAGCTAAAGCCATCTGTACAACACCAAAGTCAAACCAAATATAATTACATTAAATACATCATTAACTGTCTCTATTCGTGTCCATTGGAAACACTCATATA
>KN472129.1:23380-33935 GCA_000787095.1 Periophthalmodon schlosseri | reverse complement strand
ATGTGATACTTTTACTTGAGTAACTTTTTACCTCTGTATCTGTACGTTTACTTAAGTAACAGAACTGAGTACTTCATCCAGACCTGCCGTTTGGCCTGTGTCCTGATGCGCAGCTCTTACTTAATCTCATGGCGGGCCGCCCATAAACCTTCACGTTTAAATGGACGTCTTTAAGAATGGAGCCTGGGCAGAGCTGCGGTGTGGAGGAGCGTAAGTGACTGTGCTTAAACTGTGCACATTCAATCCAATCTTTACTAAGAACACAACATATCTGGTTCATAGTTTCAAAAAATAATTTAAAACACATGGCACATTATGATGCATACGCACGAACGCCACTGTCTCCACATCTGTCTGTCTTGAAATGTGTGAAGTTTCTGAAGTTCTGAAGTTTCTGAGAGTCATAAGAAGTGCTATACAAGTGTTGATTATTATTATTATTATTATTATTATCTGACAGAGCTCCTCACTGGACAAACTAGAGCTTTAACTGTATATATAAATGGACAGAGCTAACCTGCTAGCCAGCACGTTCCTAATAGGAAGTGATCATGAGCGCGCTTCCCGCTCCATCGGCTCTGGCTCCAATTGTGACTCCTCTCTCTGTAACTGCTGCTGTCAGACTCGTCATTTTGGTCTTAAATGTTCGTATTAACCCTCTGCATGATCCTGGGGTTTTTATTTCACTATTGAGTCCGTAAATCAAGATATGAACATTAATAACAGACAAATCAGGCGCCTTCTTTCCCTGAGGTCGCTCCCGCTAGCGTTAGCAACAGGTTTGATTGACAGCGTTGCTAAGCGCCCGCTCCCTGCTAAACCAGCGGTGCTAAGCGGGAAAGGGCGTTACCTTCAACAGCCTCGCTCCGGATTGGCTCTTTGGTTACTATGATACTTGCAGTCGGAATTCCAAATATCGAACTCGGCTCCAAATCCGCCGCTATAACTGCTCTGGCCTCGACGAGCTTCGTTTGACCGGAGCCGAACGCTGTGGGTGACGTCACACTCACTTACTAAATGTATAAATACCGTAAGTAATCATGACAACGCAGTATCTCACACCACAGTTTACTCACATTTCAGTGGCACTACAAAACCTCGGTACTTTTAATAATATTCTCAAAGCACTTTCTAAAGCTAAAGCTAAAGCTAAATGCTGGTGAAACTTCATGCCACATTTGTACAGGGTGACGACATGGAGGCTCCAGAACATACAACACAAAATGAACATCTCCTCATTAAAAACTATTAAAGCCGCATTATCCAACTTTCCAAACTGCAACAGAACAAAGTGTGCCTTTAAATCCTACCGGTTCCTAGCTCTCACAAACCCTACGGCACATCGTTAAGATTCACACTCACAATTTTCCGGGTGCGTACGTGACCTTTTCGGACAGCGAAGTGAAACGGGGGCAGACCGCCAAAGCGCCTTCAATTCTAGAGCTGCGTACAACTGTTACTTCTGGGTTAAAGACAGGTAAGGCACAGGGGCAGGTCCAGTATCGGCCGATATCCATACAGATTCGTCTATATTGGTATCAGCCAATACTGATACTCGATACCGATATTTTTTGCACTGCCCGAGTCTGTGTGTCCATTTTGAACAGATTAATGGGTCAAAATGTAAATAAAAGAGCGTTATATGGCTGTATGTGACACAAACATGTAACTAATCATTTTATATTCCAGTAAAACACATTTTGTTATTATTTTTACAAAAGTGAAAAGCTAAGTACAGGCTCAAAATTCCATATCGACCCATCCCTAGTAGAATACTTTTATAATACACTCTATGGGGAGAAACACGCCCCTGCTTTAAACTGGGAGCTGCCTGTCAACATAAGAAACTTGATACACATTTTGCAGTCCACAAGCACGATGGACTTTGAACTGACAATATTCGTTAAAGAGGGGGTACTTTTCGGAGCTTTCTACCATGTTATAAAGTTGTTCCCTCAGCAAAAACATACGGGAAGTGGTTTTATATGTCATCCATGCATGTTTGAGTAATCTAGCGATCTCTCCCGGGCCCTATTCAAACCCTCCTTACTGTTAGCAGTATTTTAAAGGTCCAAAATACACAAAATTGACTCTTGTGAGCTTTAAACCATGTTCTAATGTTGTTACCTCCTCAAAAACATTCCCGGAGTTGCGTTTTGTTTCATTCACATGTTTGGCACTTTATTATTAGTCTGTCTACATCTCCAAAGCTCAAAACGCTCTGTTCCACCTTGTGATGTCATGAAGCGGTAATTTTCAAGTTTACAGCTCCTTTTTACCTTTTAGTTCAATAGAGATTGACAATTCTAGGGTTAAAATCATCCATCACAAGGTGGAACAGAGTGTTTTCAGTTTGAGAGAAGAGCTCAGCCTAAATATGCAGTTTGTGTGTTAAACATGTGTGAGTGAGACAAAACACAACTCCAGGTCTGTTTGTGACGAGGAAACAACATTAGAACAGATCAGAAAATAGCGTAATTTGGGCCCTTTAACGATTAATACCCCATAGAAATAAAACGGTTATGTGATGTACTTAGTCTATCCTCGTGTATGGGGAAAGTCCATTAGCAGCCATCAGCGGAGAAGCCCTGAAACTTTGACTTTCTGTCTGATCTGGCTCTCATCAGCTCTCCACTCCGCTGAGGCGGCTGGGAAAGGATCCAGCGCTCAATGAAAAGCCTTTTGAGGATCACATGAGGAGCAGCACAAGTTTGAGACGGAGGTAATACATAAAAGTAAAGTGCCAACACATTCAGCTGAATTACTCTCCCCAGAAAATAGGTCCTTACTGCAGTGGAGCACTTCTTAACTTCACACGTACTTCTGTTTACAAGCGCCATAGGCTTAGTCACCGCCGCGTTGTGTAACCGAGGTTGTTTATCTAATTTGCTGAACTTACCACCTTTTCATTAAGAAAAAACTTGGTTGGGGAGTTTCCAATTTTGGTCTAATTCATTAAAAGGATCCTAAAAATGGTTTTCCCCTTTTAGGCCCATAGCGTCTGTATAGTAACCACATTAGAAAGATGAAACTGCCGCACACACGGAGAGAGAGCGAGGCGGCTTCGGGGAGCTGGGGTTTCATATTGCCAATGACATTAATCACGGTATAGCAATGGCAGCTGTGCGCCCAGCGGGCCGCTCCAAAAACACGCTCAAATAAAAGACAGGAATAGGTATTACTGGTGTTGTTTAAAGAGGGCGCTCTGGTGGGAGGGCGGGATTTGTGCAGCAACGGTCAATGGCGAGATTATCTGAAGGTTGCACTATGGAACTTTACCGGTGAACGATACGCTACCTGCTTATCTGAATGCTCCACAGTATTTAAAGGTATCCATCTCCAACGAAGACGAGCAGGTGAGGCGACGCTATCGGGCTAAGTTACGGCTCAGATCTATGGAGAGGCAAGACCACTCAAACAAAGAATGGAGACAAAGTAACTATATTAAATCAGGCTTATTCTGCAAAATGGACTTTTCAGAGATTTGAACCATGTTATAGTTGTTTCCTTCTCATTTACCCTCTCGAAGTTGTATTTGGAGTGATTCGCGTTTGAGTAAATCTTAAACCGCTTATTTTCAAGACGCCATTTTGCAGATCAACCCCCGTTTTCACCGTCCCCGGCACACGCCCACTGTGACGTACGCACTTCGTTCTCCAACTTTATTTTCTTAATCGTTGATACCCGTAGGATTCAGGAGCGCCACGTAGTCATTTTGGTACAAATGAAACAAAATCCGCTACTCGCTAGTGTGATGTGCAGCTATCCATAGGGGGCGCCGACAGCTGCACAGCTCTTTGTTGTGATGACGTGTACGGGCGCTAAAGTCAGCAGTCGTTTTAGATGAATATTGCGATTTAAAATGTGTAAATTATAACATAACGATCCACGAGTGTCAGAGATTATAACTATAGAGCGACACAAGCACAATATGTCTGATTTAAACATAATTTCCTGATATTCTCAACAGCTTTGACAGAAACAACACTGAAGCACTGGCTGAGTCTTTCTCAAAACAATCCCTGGGTTTATGTGAAGAACAGTAACAGCAGCAGGCTCCACATGCACCTTCCATAAATAAAAAGCATTGAATAAAACACATAGGCATCAATAATACAAACTGAACGTATGGGAGAAGATCTGTCCAAGCGAAAATAATTGAGCCACTACATCCAAAGGAAACATGCACGTGCCCAGCAGAGCGCACGTGCACACTTTAAGAGCCAGTGTTTACATGCTGCAGTCAGATCGGTTCAATAGAAAAACGTTTAAATAGATGGAAACGGAATGAAAAAAACTATTACTAGAGATAACGTCAGTTTTCCTTTTCAGATTTTATACATTTTAAAATATATTTGTATTGTATGTGAGGTGGAGATGTTATTGCTTTGCCTCGCATGTTCCACAGTATGGCATTAAACTATCAACACTGAGACAAGCAGGTAGAGTATCAGGTCAAGTTACACGTCATATCTGTGGAGAGGCGACCCAGCTCACAGTAGGAATGCGAGGATTGTTTAATTACTGTTTTGTGGCCAAACCTCCTTGTCAAAGTCTGATCTCGTAAAGTCTCAGAAGTTACCGTAAATTTCGGACTCTAAGTCGCGACCTTTTTCCCACGCTTTGAACCCTGCGGCCTACACAACGGTGCGGCTAATTTATAGATTTTTACTGACTAACGGCCACCAGGGGGCACTCTCCAGCAGTAAATGCAAAAGTGAGACGGACGTGGGGAAAGATGATGCGCTGAAGAATTCACTAGTTTTGATTTTGAACTGTCATTTTGCGCAACAGGCCACAGCCTCATCATGGAAAACACACCAAGAAACGCAGATGATGCAGCTTTAAGTTAAAGGCAACGGATCTGACGTCAAATAAGGAAATAGAACCACTGCACGTGAACTTGGCGTTAAGGGACCGATGGTGCAGCGTTGGAGGCGGCAGCGGGAAGAACTTAGTCAATTTAAAAAGACGACAAAAGCTTTTAGAGGAAATAAAACCACATGGCCCGTGTTGGAGCGGTTTTATTTTCTAAACCTGCAGATATGTTCATCTCGTGTTACTGTCGTGTCGGTGCCGTGCTGCCGATTTTCAGGCACAGTTTAAAAAAAAGCGTGTCTTAAATTAAAACTCAAAAAAAACCTTACGTCTACCGTCTTTCTGTGTAAATATCTCACGTTACAACATAAAAACCTGCAGCTTATTTTCAGGTGCGGCTTATATATGTACACAATTGATTTTCTTTTAAAATTTAGCTGGTGCGGCTTATATTCAGGTGAGCTCTATAGTCCGAAATTTACGGTAAGCACTTGGATCGGAGACCGCAGGGAATTCAGGTTCCACAGTGGGGCGCCGGTGGCAAAACTGTTGTTGTGTCCTTAGGCAAGACACTTCACACACGTTGCATAGTATGAATGTGGTGTGTGAGTGTTGGCGATGGTCGGATTGGCAGCCTCACTTCCGTCAGTCTGTCCCAGGCCGTCTGTGGCTACAATATTATCTTACCACCACCGTGTGTGAAGTGAAGGAATAAACAAATTGTAAAGGGACTTTGAGCGTCTGGAAAAGTGTGATATAAGACTAAGGCGTTATTATTATTGGGATTATTGGTTATTTAGACTCAGGACACGCTGGAGGGACTATGTCTCTGGGCTGGCCTGGGAACAAACACCTTGGGGTCCCACCGGAGGAGCTGGAGGACGTGTCTGGGGTGAGGGAAGTCTGGGAGTCCCTGCTTAGACTGCTGCCCCCGTGACCCGGCCCCGGATAAGCGGAAGAAAATGGATGGATGGCATTATTATTATTATTATTATTATATTAAATGAAAACACCTGTAGCTGAATAAATGCGAGCCACATAAGTTTAATGCCAAACTGTGACCACCTGCGAAAAGTTACATAGCTCACCTTTAAAGTCAGCAAAGAGAAGTAATAAACTGTGGACCTGAGCATGTCACATTGACTTGAAAGAACACAGAACGCTAAACAGTGGGGTTTGATCTACTTAAGGATGACAACACAGCAGCTGCATCTCCAGAGCTGTCAGCGCCTCCAGTGATGTGTAGGACTTGTGTGAGACTTGTCCAGGACTTGTCCAGGACTTTCTTGTTCCTAAACTCTCTTAAAGATCAAAGACTTGAGCCGGTTTTAATTAGCGGCTGAACACTGCCTTAAGTTTAACACGAACCAGGACCTCCCACCGGGCGAGCACTCGTCTGCACAATGTCACCTAATTCTGCTGACAAAGTGCAACATATTTTTGTGTGTTAGAGACACGGCAGAAGGAGTCGGGAGATGATAAGATCCAGAGGTTTTTTTGTTTTTAAATACTTTTCACCTTTCTTCAGATACTGTGAACTGGTGGGTTCGTTTTAAGCATGTGGGTCGGCAAAGAAATGAATTATTTTCTGCTATTAGGTGTGAACGGCGTAGTAATGTTGTATCCAGTGCTCGGCCACACCAGAAAACTTGTGGTGCACACATGTAAAAATGGGAGCCTTAAAGGTTCTATATTACGCAAAATTGACTCTTGTGAGCTTTAAGACATGTTATAATGTTGTTACCTCCTCAAAAACATTGTGTTGTTGTGTTTTGTTTCACTCATGTTTGACTAATCCTTATATTAGCCACATCTCCAAAACTCAAAATGCTCTGTTCCACCAAGTTAACAGCTCCTTTTACCTTTAGTTCAGTAGAGATCGGCAATTCCAGGTCTGAAATCATCCAAATGATTCTAGTGAAGGTGTGTGGAGTTTAAAAACACACTTGAACACTTCCTGTATTATCACATGACATCACAAGGTGGAACAGAGTGTTTTTTTTTTTCTGTTTGAGAGAAGAACTCAGCCTAAATGTGAAGGGTTTGTGTGTTAAATATATGAATGAAACAAAACACAACTCCAGGTCTGTTTGCGATGAGGAAACAACATTATAACGTAGATCAGAAAATAGCGTAATATGGCCGCTTTAAGTTCTGCTCGGTGAAACCAGACCACACTCTGAGGAGACGCTAACACACTGTATTTAACACACTTGAATGGGTCTTGGAAGCTTTCAGATGTGAGATCGCACTGAAGTGGTGTTTGAAAAAAAACACGAGAACTTGATACGAGGGAAAGTTCCGCACAAAGGCAACGGCTCTGAAGAGAAGCCACTTTGTAATTTAGGCTTGTGGCGAGCTCGCTTGGGTCCCGCTGCAAAAGGGCTCGTAATCTGTTTGGGAGTAGTCTTCTTTGTGGCAGCGCAGGCAGCAGAGGCCGATGGTTAGTGAAAAAGCCACAGACTGAAGACGGGAGAGCGAAAGACCAGAGATATGAGCTGGGGCTGCAACTAATGATTATTTTAGTATTAGGAACTGGTCAGAGATTCATTTTAGGATTAGTGGACTAGTCAAGAGATTATTTTTATTTGACGTTAAGACTTTAAAGGTCCTATATTACACAAAATGGACTTCTGTGAGTTTTAAACCATGTTATAATGTTGTTCCCTCCTCAAAAACATACCCGGAGTTGTGTTTTGTTTCGTTCACACATGTTTGAGTAACACTTTATTATTAGTCTGTCTACATCTCCAAACCTCAAAATGCTCTGTTCCACCTTGTGATGTCATGAAGCGGCAGTTTTCAAGTTAACAGCTCCTTTTACAGTTCAGTAGAGATCGGCGATTCCAGGGCTGAAATTATCCAAATGATTCTAGTGAAGTTTAAAAACACAGTGGGGCATTTCTTGTATTACCACATGACATCACAAGGTGGAATGGAGTGTTTTCAGTTTGAGAGAAGAACTCAGCCTAAATATGCAGGGTTTGTGTCTTAAACATAAATGAAACAAAACAACTCCAGGTCTGTTTGTGATGAGGAAACAACATTACAACAGATCAGAAAATAGCACTTTACTAATGCTGCTGTCGAGTGTGACGTCACCCACAGCGTTCGGCTCCAGTCAAACGAAGCTCATCGAGGCCGGAGCAGTTATAGCGGCGAATGTGGAGCCGAGTTCCATATTTGGAATTCCGACCGCGAGTATCATAGCAACCAAAGAGCCAATCTGCAGTGAAGCTGTTGAAGGTAACGCCCCTTCCCGTCCGCACCGCTGGTTTAGTTGGGAGCAGGCGCTGGGAATGCTGTCAATCAAACCTGTTGCTAACGCTAGCGGGAGCGACCTCGGTGAAAGAAGGCGCCTGATTTGTCTGTTATTAATGTTCATATCTTGATTTACAGAGAAAATAGCAAAATAAAAACCCTAGGTTCATGTAGAGCGGGTTAATACGAACATTTAAGACCAAAACGAGTCTGACAGCAGCAGTTACAGAGAGAGGCAATAGTTTTCTAATGTAAAGTGAACTGGAGCCAGAGTCGATGGAGCTGGAAGCGCGCCCACGATCACTTTCTATTTGGAACGCGGCGGCTAGCGGGTTAGCTACGTCCATTTATATATCCAGTCTATGGCAGCGACCACAATAGCGTAACCCATCTTCCATCAAACTTAAAAAATCTAGCTAACGCACATCCAGTAATACAGATAAATACAAGTCGCTGGCAAATGAATGGACTGATTTAAAGTGAAATACTGTTTGTGTAACTTGATTGACCGGAGACATCGCTGCCCACACTGACCACTCAGAAAGTCTGGACTCAATTTGTGGTGAATTCTCTTATGGCCAGTCGAAGATAAAAATGCATTGACCTCTTTAAAATACATGGCGACTGATCTGAAGGTTGGCGGTTCGAAACCCGCTCTCGACATAAACATCGTTGGTTGAGCGGTCAGATCCATTGACAGACAGTTGGCGGTGCGATTCCAGCTCCCGCAGATGAATACTGCTGGTTTGTCCTCTGGCAAGACACTTATGTATGACACTGGTATATGAATGGGTGATGTAAAGCGTTTTGAGTGTCTTGAACGTGGAAAAGCGCTAATATAAAAATGTTTCTGGCAAATGAATGCACTGATTTGGTAACTTGATTGACTGGAGACAGCGTTGCCAGTTCTGACCACTCAAAAAGTCTGGACTCAATCTGCGGTGAATTCTCTTACGGTCAGTCCAAGATGAAAATGCATTGACCCTTCAAAATACATGTTCGTAATATCAACTATAATCTACCATAAGGAAACTCTATTAACCACAGAACATCTCCAGTTTCCACCGGGACCGACAGTACGATGTGATGTAGCACGGTTTGACAGCGACTGCATGTCAAAAGATTCCACATCAGAATTAGGAAACCAGCTCTGAAGTTCTCAAAAGGCTCTATTTCAGATTGGCTGTTTGAAGTTTAAATTGCTGGTTACTGAATGAAACCAATTCCGCTTTTGTGGGGGTATTCTCAAGCATCATCGTTTTCAATTTCCACTTCTAATTTATGCATCTTAACATGTCTTTTTCACTTTCGATATTAGCCATTTGAAGTCAACAAAGTAAAAAAAAAAAAAAAAATGTTTTGTTTTGTTGTTTTTTTTTCCTTTTTTCTTGTTTAAAAAAATATATATGTTTGTTTTTTTTACATATAAGAGTGTCAGAAACAAAAAACATTATAAAAACAAATTTTCAAGAAGGTATTTGGCCACTGATCTGAAGGTTGGCAGTTCGAATTCCGCTCGCGACATAAAATATCATTTGTTGAGCGGTCAGATCCACAGACCCACAGGTTGGCGGTGCGATTCCACCTCCCACATATGAATGCTGTCACTGTAACCTTGGGCAAGACACTTAAAACATATTATGGAGTGGGACAGAGCAAACCACATTGGGACAGAGGACAACAATCATCGTCGCTGGATTATAGAGGGACTAGAACAAAATAAACATGTCCACGGGACTTTAAACCGGGATGAGGGGGCCTTTTTACTCTCACACACCTGGGATACTGTCCTGAAGAACTCAGACTGCAGCGGCGCTGTCAAACCGGGATGAGGGGGCCTTTTTACTCTCACACACCTGGGATACTGTCCTGAAGAACTCAGACTGCAGGCGGCGCTGTCGTCCTGCCTCAACCGGTAAGAAGACAGCGCCAAAACCTGTTTAAATCAGCTGACCGGACACATTAGTAACATCACGTGACCACTCTGAGGCGCTAGTGAGCAGTCCAAATGGTCAGGAATGAAAACAAACTAAAGCTTAGGCTGAAAAATGAAGATATTAAAATAAAATAACTTAACCCACATCGCCCCCAGTGTCTGCGTACACTGGTGTATGAATGTGCGTGTGAATGGGTGAGTGGTTCCTTAATGTAAAGCGCTTTGAGTGACTTGAAAGTGGAAAAGCGCTATATAAAAATGTGACCATCTACCATTTACCATTTACCAAGTGTGGTCGTCTCTCCCTGCTTTAAATTAGGATTTGTATTAAAGTTCTTTCCCCCCAAAAAATAAAATACTGGATCACTGATTAGGGCAGTTCTTTTGGCAAATTTATAATAAAATACTTCATTCTAGAGCACCCAAACACTATTATATAAAAAGCGCTAATAGTTACCTTCTTGAGGAGCCTTGTGGAGTCCTCGCTGATCTGCATGAACCTCATGATGACATTGTTGAGGTAGATGTCGCTCAGGGTGG
>KN472129.1:0-23264 GCA_000787095.1 Periophthalmodon schlosseri | reverse complement strand
GGTACCAGCAGTTCACCGGGGACAGAAGGTTTTGGTCCTTTCTAGACAACACAAAATACAACCATATGTAACAAGACTGAGGACACATATTTCTACTTATTTTAAGATGAACTTGCAAAATGGACTTTTCAGAGCTTTGAACCATGTTATAGTTGTTTCCTTCTCACTGACCCTCTGAAGTTGTTTTAGGAGTGATTCGTGCATGTTTGAGCAATCTTTTATCGCTTATTTTATTCGCTTTTATTCACTTCGTTCTCCAATTTTATTTTCTTAATCGGTGATACTCGTAGGATTCGGCAGCGTCGCATAGTCATTCTGGTAAAAATGAAAAAAAAAATCTGCTACTCGCTAGTGTGATGTGCAGCTGTCCGTAGGGGGCGCCGACAGCTCCACGGCTCTTTGTTGTGATGACGTTTACGGCGACGTCAGCTCCCATTGGGCACCGCAGTTTTCTAACTCGGAAAACAGCGAACTTGTTTATTTTATTAAGTCGTTTTAGATGAATATTGTGATTTAAAATGTGCAAATTATAACATAATGATCCACAGTGTCAGAGATTAGAACTGTAGAGCGACACAAGCGCAATACGTCTTCTTTAAAGGTGTACTACGCAACTTTTCTGGTGAGAGCCGGTCACCTGCTCGTCTCCATGGAGATGTATTTGCCTCGCCTGGTATGTTCCGCACTACAGCTTATCAATATCCACGGAGTCAAGCGGGCAATGCCACGAGGCCGATATCCAAGTCAAATCTGTGGAGAAGTAACCCTCATAAGTTTAACGCCTTACTGTGGAAAACTCCGGCCGAAGCAGTAGGATCTCCACGGAGACAAGCGGGTTGGCATCGTCCACCAGAAATGTTACGTAATGCACCTTTACCCAAAAAAGTGAACCTTCAGATAAGATGGAGTTTGAGGTGAGCGCGTGTGTGACAGATTATTAATAAGGCAGATATTTTAATACCTCTTCCGGATGAGTCATAGTCCTCCCTTGGCACTAAATGGCCCGTATATTCCTGGTTCGGGGCCCAGAAAGCTCTCAGCATATACATGTATTACAAGGACCACACTGTTGGGTTGGAAATATTCTCTGTACCGGTGACAGTTTTGGGGCAGAGCGCTTGCATCGCTCTGAGCCAAACCGCGATCTTACAACTGGGGAGGAGTGCGCCAGCAGCCTTAAGTACACTCTACGGCGGAACAGTCATGCATATATTTAAATGATGCTAAAAAAACTGCAGGAACTTTGACAAAAAGAAAGAAACTCAGCACGAGGAGCGAGACGGGAGCTAGACGTGCTGCCGTGAAAGGCTTACAGTTGCGTTACGTAACTGTTTTCGGTGGAGATGTTATTGCGTTGCCTGAAATGTTGCACAGTATGGCGTTAAACTTATCTACCTCGCGTTTAGTCTACTACATGTGTTTTAGTTGCTGGAAAAACATGAGTTATTATTAAGGCCCGTAACCTGCTGCTTGGCTTCATAGAGAGTTTAGGGGTCCAATATTACACAAAACTGACTCTTGTGAGCGTTAAGTCATGTTCTAATGCTGTTACCTCCTCAAAAACAGACCTGGAGTTGTGTTTTGTTTCATTCACACACGTTTGAGTAACACTTTATTATTAGTCTGTCTACATCTCTAAACCTGTGTGCTCTGTTCCACCTTGTGATGTCATGAAGTGGTAGTTTTCAAGTTTACAGCTACCTTTAGTTACCTTTAGTTCAGTAGAAATTGGCAATTCCATGGCTGAAATCATCTAAATTATTCTAGTGAAGTTGTATAGAGTTTAAAAACACAGTGGAGCACTTCCTGTATTACCACATGACATCACAAGGTGCAACAGAATGCTTTCCGTTTAAGAGAAGAATTCAGCCTAAATACGCAGGGTTTGTGTGTTAAACGTGTGAATGAAACAAAACACAACTCCAGGTGCGATTTGATAAGAAAACAACATTAGAACATAGATCAGAAAATACCATATATACCATGGTATACGCCCTTTAATGCCATACTGTGGAGCATTCCAGGCGCTCCCCCAGAAAAGTGACATAGTGCAGCTTTAGTATAAATAAACAGAGACGTGGGGTTTCCGGCGCCCCACGCTGACTCCATGTACACTGTAGAACATTGTCCAGGACAGAGAAAACAGGGGCCCAGCGAACGCACGGGCAGCAGCTGACTTCCTCTGGTTAATCTATAACATTCTTCCTGTCTGCTCAGGGCGTGTGTGTGTTAGCATTAGCGCAGGGTTTAAGGTTAGCTTTGGGGTCAAGTCTTGCAGGAACCATATGGAGCCTCGCCTCTGCACTCGCCTCGCGGTGTTGGTTTTGCATAGACAGGCAGCACTTGTCAACACAACAGGTGAAGCTTCGCACAAATCCGACGAGCCAGACCTGAAATAAACTACGTACTGCATCTGCTGCTTGGGAAACAAAGGATTATTTGAATAAACTACTGAAATGTTCCCGCTGGGTCGATACGATTTTGGAAAAAAAGTGAATTGTGTTTATATGAGATCGTAGCCAAAGTCCAAGTCTAAGTCAAGTTTATTTATAAAGCACGTTTACAGCAACTACAGCTTTCCAAAGAGCCGAACGTATTTATACAACGCAAACAAAGAGATAATTGTGATTAGAGTGCCATTAATAAGAAAAGATGAACTCAACCGGTCCAAGCATTTTGAGATAATGTTCGTAGAATTTTGTAAGCAAATCACGTAAAGACACATTTGGTTGATTATAGAGAATATATTGTAATGATCTGATATTTTGCGTTTAGTTCAGAGTTGACACCTTTTGTCGTTCTTGCAAATGTTTACGTTGTTGTTAATGTAAATTCTTTTGCATGCGACACTTGACACTTGCTATGACGACAAGTTGATGGAAGGTTCTATTGGTCAGTTACTGGTCAGGTTTGGAGACTGGCTCTAGTGAGTTGAGACCACAGACTGTATAAAGAAGTGGACTAAGGGGGTGTGACGTCGCCCACAGCGTTCGGCTCCCTGTATAAAGAAGAGGACTAAGGGAGTGTGACTTCGCCCACAGCGTTCGGCTCCAGTCAAATGAAGCTCATTGAGGCCGGAGCAGTTATAGCGGCGAATGTGGAGCTGAGTTCCATATTTGGAATTCCGACCGCAAGTAACATAGCAACCAAAGAGCCAATATGGAGTATAGCAACGCTGTCAATCAAACCTGTTGCTAGCGAGAGCGACCTCGGTGAAAGAAGGCGCCAGATTTGTATGTTATTAATGATTTGATTTACGGACACAATAGCAAAACAGAAATACCAGGATAGCTAGCAGGTTAGCCATGTCCATTTACCGTATTTTCCGGAGTATAAGTCGCACCGGAGTATAAGTCGCACAGGCCAAAAAATGCATAATAATGAAGGAAAAAACATATTTCACATATAAATCGCATCTGAGTATAAGTCGCACCCCCGGCCAAACTATGAAAAAAAGTGCGACTTATAGTCCGGAAAATATGGTGTATATACAGTCTTTGCCTTTATATCACCAGAATGTACATTAAAAAAAATACTTCTCCATGATGTTTTCTTCTAGATCACTTTTGTTTTCACTTATAACAAAGTACAACACTGTAACAGTTTAAATATGGAACCTATTCATAATATTAAAATGATAAATAGTCACATCGATCACATTTTTAAACTGTCAGCAACTTTAAGAATTTATGTGATATAATCGTTAATCGCAATTATTTTGGTCATGATAATCGTGAGACTGAATTTAAACATCGTCCCATGCCTAGTCCGAGCATTTTGAGACAACGCTGAAATACTGTTTGCCAAATAATGTAATGTTTGTGGAGTTTTTAAGCAGGCCACATAGAGACATGTTTTGTTGATTACAGAGAATAAATATACACCTAAAGAAGCAATTTTTGTTAGGAAAGACAATCCTTCCATGAACAGGAAAGGAGGGCCTCAGGCATCATCTATCCCCAAACTTTAACTCCATCTTCAGACTTAAAGCAAAACAAAGAGAGCGAAGAAAACAACAGAGCTAGCCAGGATGCTAATAGGTGTGAAATCACTCATTAGGGGCTTGAATGACTATGCTAAGTATGACTCAGGCACCGTGCACACTTAGGGCAGCACAACAACCTAGCCTATGCTAAGTATGACTCGGGCACAGTGCACACTTAGGGTAGCACAACAGACCTAGCCTACAAACAGAAACTGTAAAAAATAGGTGTTTTGAGTTTCTGTGTAGTTAGCTCCTCCCTTCAGACAGATATAAGGCCGTGTCCAGCACTAATCTGACCAGAACTGAAGAAGCATCTTGGAAAAAACGTCTTCACTCCTACAACGTTTTGTCCAGTTGACAGATTTTATTTTTCTTTTGCTATAATTCAAACTGCGAGCCCTGTATCTTCAAACCTCAAAACGTCTGGCCATTTTTCCTCTTAACACCAGTCTTGCTTTTGTTACACTTTAATCTGACATTCTTGGCTGTGTAATCATTTTCAAGCGACGCTAGCATAAAAGTATTCAAATGTTTTCCGTTCAAAGATACCATCACATGAGCAGACACGAGGCAGAACTCGAAACACAAAGGCGATTTCTTGAGACGGGAGGCTGGACACTGGACAGCATCACCCACACGCGTTGTCCAAGGCTAATTAGCATAAATCTTTTGAGCTAAAAGTGACGTTTTGAGTCTACAGAACTGGAGAAAAGTCTTTCATTAGTGCATATATAGTATCCAGGTGGCCTCTGACATAAAGTTGGCCATTTCATTAACTTTTCGAACACTTTCTAAAACAAGATTTCCACACTTCAATTTGTCATGTTTGTCCGTCTGTTTAACTGTTCCCACTGAGTATAAAGCGCTGACAGAACTTGCCGTAGTACAGCACAGCTACAATTCTAATCACTAAAGAACCACTGTGGGACTTTTCTGGTGGTCCTGCTTCCTGTAATGTTATCGTTTTGCCTGAAATGTTCTGCAGTGTGGGATTAAACTAATCTATCTCCATGGAGACGAGCAGAAGCGGGAGCAAGACCACTGTTTTTCAAGGTTATTTCAGCGATAAAAACACCTCTAATTGGATACGTTTTTGGCTAGTTTAATGCGAATGGTGGAACATATCTACACAAAGCAACAACGTTTCCATGGAGACAAGCAGATGCCATGACCATGTTACAGATCTGTGGAGAGGCAAGCTCAATAACCATAAGAATGCATGTTTGTCTAGGTTATTTCAGCAATAAAAACACCTCTAACTGGATAAACGCTACTTTAAAGCCAATGGTGGAACATATTTAGACAAAGCAAAAACATTTCCATGGAGATGAGCAGAAGCAGGAGACATCACCAGAGCATTGTTACAGATCTGTGGAGAGGCAAGCCCACTCACCATAAGAACGTATGTTTTTTTAGGTTATTTCAGCGATAAAACCACCTCCAATAGGATAAATGCTGGTTTAAAGCCAATGGTGGAACATATCTAGACAAAGCAAAGACGTTTCCATGGAGACAAGCACGTGGCAGACATCCAACCACAAAAGTTAGATTGTACACAAAAAAAAAAAAAAAAAAATCAATGTTAGCTCTTTAAAACCACTGTTTGGTTTGGGGACAGAATCGGTATTGTAAACAGATGTACTTATGTGACCCTGTTATTCGACTGGTTGACCTACAAAACAAACAGAACAGGAAACTGAAAACAACGGGAGGCTGTGACGGCAAAAGCACCTCCGGGATTTTCTTCCTCCACATAATGGCAGGAAAAGCTCTCAATGTCATCGCTTCCCGACGGCCAGGCCAAAGAACTGGGTCAGACAGACAGAGACAGAGACACCAACGAGCCCCCGAGAGTCCGAAATATATATGAAAAACCTCTGACCAGCAGGAACAGAAAGGGATTATTAGCAACTTGTTGACAGTAATGATGGGAAATCGAGAGAAATGACTGTAAACGATGATCAGATCAGATTTCTGCGGTGCGTAAATTTGCATGTTCATGTCTTCAGACTTATTCTGCAAAATGGACTTTTCAGAGCTTTTGACCATGTTATAGTTATTTCCTTCTCATTTACCCTGTTGAAGTTGTATTTGGAGTGATTCATGTTTGAGTAAATCTTTAATCGCTTATTTTCAAGACGCCATTTTGCAGATCAAACCCCCCGTTTTCACCGACAACGGTGCACGCCCGCTGTGACGTGCCAACTTCGTTCTCCAATTTTATTTTCTTAATCGGTGATACACGTAGGATTCGGCAGCGTCGCGTAGTGATTTTGATACAAATGAAAAAAACAAAACAAAACGCTACTCGCTAGTGTGATGCGCAGCTGTCCATAGGGGGCGCCAACAGCTCCACGGCTCTTTGTTGTGATGACGTTTACGGCGACGTCAGCGCCCATTGGGCACCGCAGTTTTCTAACACAGAAGTCAGCGGATTTGTTTCTTTTATTAAGTGGTTTTAGATGAATATTGTGATTTAAAATGTGCAAATTATAAGATAATGATCCACAGTGTCAGAGATTAGAACTATAGAGCGACACAAGAACAATATGTCTGATTTAAAGTATGACACGGAAACGGACTGGACTGTAAAATTAAAGTGTGAAACATTACATTGTTTGAAAGATAACGCACGCAAGTTTCGGTTCACATTTTATCAACTGGTTTTTAGCTGATACACATGATATTTTTGGCAAATCTTTACAACAATTTCTACATTATCTTGTAGTAGTGTTGTCTCGATACTAAAATTTCAAACTAAGAAATAGACTCCATGCGCAATATCGATTCCGATACCACAACGATAATAAAAACTCTCTTTCTTTAGACAATAGAATGTGATTTTCCACATTAAATGGTAGTACTTTGTTTTCTATTCCCATGTGGCCTTATATCTGTGTATCCCTCAGTATTTTCCACATTAAATGGTAGTACTTTGTTTTCTATTCCCATGTGGCCTTATATCTGTGTGATCCCTCAGTCGTCCAGTAGGTTCCGTAGTGGTCCATGGGCGTAAACTAGTCTATGTGTCTTATACTTGTGAAAGATACAGCTCAAGATCATTCTAGAGATATTCAGGAAAGGTTCATTTCTGTCCTGTCAGTGTGACTTTTTAGTATCGATACCTGCTCAAATGAGTATCTAGTTTCGACACGAGTTCTAGTATCGATTAGTATCTGATTTTGATACTTTTGACAACCCTGTATCTGTTGGCAGTGTGAATTCAGGTTACATAAGTCTATGCTTTAGCCGCTCATGAACTAAACGAGTGGGCAGGAGCATACTTCAGCAGTGACAGATGATCATTACTGCGTCTGGGAGCGGTGGGGATATTGAAACAAGAGCGCTTGTATTCAGGCAGTAGCAGCTGATAAAATCTTTCATTAAGGCAGAGCGGCGGTGACCACAGGAGCTGACGTTCACCTAAATGACTCCGTATCAGACTGAAAGGTAAAGAAAAAGGCTTGAAACGAAACATGTGACAACGTCTAAACCACAGACTGTATAAAGAAGTGGACTAAGCGAGTGCGACGTCACCCACGGCGTTCGGCTCCAGTCAAATGAAGCTCATCGATGCCGGAGCAGTTATAGGGGTAATTTGGAGCCGACTTCCATAATTGGAATCCCGACCGTGAGTATCATAGTAACCAAAGAGCCAATCCGGAGCGAGGCTGTAGGTCGAAGGTAATGCCCCTTCCCGCTTAGCAACGCTGTCAATCAAACCTGTTGGTAACGCTTAGCAGGAGAGACCTCGGAGAAAGAAGGCGCCTGATTTGACTGTTATTAATGTCCGTATCTTGATTTACAGACACAATAGTGAAATAAAAATACCAGGATCATGCAGAGCGGGTTAATACGAACATTTTAAGAGAGCAGATACAGAGAGAGGAGCGACAATTTTTCAACGTAAAGTGGATTGGAGCCAGAGTCGATGGAGCCGGAAGTGCGCCCATGCTCACTTCCGATTTGGAACGTGGCGGCTAGCACGTTAGCTATGTCCATTTATATATACAGTCTATGGTATAAACAGAAACTCTCACCACTCCGTTAGATAGAGAGAGCATACTTTAGGTCACTTCAGGATTAAAGCTGCATTGTGAGACTTTCCATGAAAAAGCTTTCTATGCATTACTGTTGTTGACTAAAGAAATTCTTGGTAGGAATGTTACAATAATCACTATATCGACTTGTCGTTCAGTATATGAAAGATGGAACTATATTTTTTTAAGGTCAGTATTTATCGTGTGTACTTTTTCTTGGCACTGCTGGAAAATTGTGGGTTATTTTTTGGTTACATGATAAGGTTTAAGCTGTAAAAAGTTGAATGAATAACGTCTATGGCTCATTATAAATACAAACTAACAACTAAAGTGTTTCATTCTGCTGTTTATTTATTGCAGCTCATGATTTTTAACAATATTGTAGATTTAGAGTAGTTTTTGTGGTTTAAATCTGCTCTGGGGTTTTTGTGTCAGTGGCATAAATTAGTTTCAACATTATCGTTCATCATCTTTATTTACTTCAGCGATATATCGAAGTTCAAACTGCGTTATCGTGACAGGCCAAATTCTTGGTCACCTAAACCCATGTCCTGCCGATCGATTGGTCGACTAAAAAGGGGGCGTGGCAAAAGCTCTCAAAACTATCACGTATCTATGTATCTGACCCAAACTGCACTCACAAGACTACACCTGCAGGGGGAGTTAATGCAAAAAAACAACTATTTATGCAGAAAAAAGTACTTGGAAACCTCTGGAACTCCCTGCTCAAACACATCAGAGACTCATCCACACTCACCATCTTCAAAAAAGCCCTGAAAACTCACCTGTTCCAAACTGCCATCAAATAACTGTGCCTCTTTTATCTGTTTCTTTCATTTGCGTTTTGTCTTGAACTGTGTGAAACGTCTGAGTGTCATGAAAAGCTCTAAACAAGTGTTATGTGTTATTATTATTATTATTATTATTATTATTAATCGTGAGTTTAATCTGCCTTTTTCCAAATAAATACCAAAAAAACATCTTTAGCCAACTCATTCGCTTCTTGATCAACTGAAACCGGTTCAACAACTTAACGACTTAAGGCCTGCAGCCCTAGCGAGCACACTTTAAAGCTGCATTGTGGGACTTTCCATGAAAAAGCTTGGTACATATCGATAACGTAGCCCTGCATGTGCATCGGCGTTGAGTCACTCCTTGGGTAAGGCTTTACATAACACAGAAGATTTGCCTGCGTTTGCCTGTAAGTGGCTCTAATGTCTGCACACGCCGCTCTAACGCTGATAAAACAGAGCACAGATTGTGTTGCTTCCGTCATAACAGGTCACATCACATGACAGTTTAATAAAGACATAAAGATCAAGTGATTTCAAGTCAGGATGTGGTGGCAAAAAACCCCACCACATCCTGACTTGAAAAACAGATATTACTTAAAACTAAAATTCATCGAAACTAGATACTCATTTAACTAGGCAGTGTTATGGAGCTAAACAGAAACCGCTCGCTCTGGTTCCGGAAGTAAATTTTCCATTCATTCATTCGCGGAGGCTAACCAGCTACGTGCTAACCAGCCACGTGCTAACCAGCTACGTGCTAACGAATATCCACGCGGTCCAAAAAGGCCGTTTACAATGCAAGATTCTGCAAAATGTTTTAATAACTTCGTAGTTTGTAATGTTTCAGAAACAGATTTTAAATAAAATTATAAGTCTTACGCTCATTACTTCCACGTAGCTGATTATCCTCATGCAAGCTTTAAAACTTTTAATATACATTTTTTTCGGAAAGTCTATGAAAAGAATGAACGTTTTCAAAATTAGCGCAAGACCATTACTAAAGAAATTATGATTGTGAATTTTGAAAATGTTCATACAGTCTTCAAACTTATGTGATGCTTCTTTATGTACAAGCGTTCGGCTCCAGTCAGATGAAAACTGTTGAAGGTGACGCTCTTTTCCGCCCGCACCGCTGGTTTTAGCAGGGAGCGAGCGCTTAGCAATGCTGTAAATCAAACCAGATACTACTTAAAACAAAATTTAATTGAAACTAGATACTCATTTAACTAGGTCCCACAGACTTTTCAAAAAATTCAAACATTAAGAGTCCAAATTGACAACATAGAACTAGCAGAGCCATATTGCGCCTGTCGTGCCGATAGCAAACCATATTTGTTTACTCGTCGCTTGATTGTTTGTCAGGCTGTAGCATCTGGGGCCTGTGATGTCTTTTCTTCAAACCAACAACAGCTTTCATCGGCCCACATGGAGAACACATTTGCCACGTTACAAGTATTTACCATGTAGTGTACACAGCCGGATACTCCCGACAACCTGCCGCAGTTTGAACTAATTACCCGGCTTAAGCTCCCCCCAGTCTGCTTCCTTTTTCCTCGTCTTCAGAGCGGACCCACCACGTGAGAACCGCGGTACAATCAAAACACACTTTTTCACACCACATTCAGGCCGGTCCAGTGCAAACAGCCTGCGGGACCCGGGCGAACACTGGCGCTTCTGTGCACGGAGTCTGTTTATGCGCATACAAAAATATAGGCAGCGGGATTTAAAAGCCGCTGGAGAGAACTTAATGTTATTCGGCTCTCCTGTATTTACTCAGGAAATATGGGCCGGTCCACTCTGTGAATGAAGTGACCGGACTGAGATGAAGGCAGCGCAGAGCCGACGCGGGAGGGGGAGACAGCTGCTAGAGCCATTGCAGCGGCCGACAAAGAGTTTTATTTTCAAGTCCGAACGTATTGCTAATGTCGGCACTTTCCAGGGGACGGCTAGCTTAATAACAGTACGTGTTTTTACAGGGTGAAGCCTTGGGTCAATTAGGTGGACCACAGCTTGGAATGGTATGTGGAAGCGGAGGAATTTTACATTTTCATTTGGGGGTAGAACTTGCTGCTTGTGTGTATCACCTTTCACCACTGTTCCGTGTATGGAGCGTTTTTGATATATTTGGTGCTGTGTTGTTGGAGACTGGGTACGCCCTACTACTAAAGTTCCATTTTGAAATGTTTTGACCTTGTATCTAACACTCGGGTAATATGCTTCTAATGGGATGCATTTGACACTGCAATAAATCTAATTGTAATTGCGAATCAGTCATTTCTAATTATCAATGGCCTGCTCGGGTCTGTTTAATAGAGGTCTACAGCTAATTCTCGGTCAGTAAAAGCATGTGGTTTGAAGTTCGAACTTTGAAGGAAGAAATTTGACGATTTTTTTCTATTTCTCCCAAGAAATTGTTCTATTTCTCCCAAGAAATAGAACAGAAAACACCAACAGAAAATAAGTATCGTTTATATCGCCGCTGATACTGAAAAACTAGCGGGATCGGATCTGCTCCAAATATCGGTTCAGTTGACATCCTGACTGGACATAGGCTATACAACGATGTAATAAGACCATTTACTGGTAGTAGACGGCCCAGAAAGTCTCAGAATGTTTGAACTTTTATTTATACAAAGTCGTTCTATAGTCACTTGCGTATGTGTCTTTTTATATAAACCGTGTCCCAGTTCAGCGGCCGCACACTTCGTCAGCTACGTTTGAAGGGCAGTTACGTAACTTCCGGCGCGACAAGGCCTGTCCCATTTCATGCAGCCGACGAATGCGGGCGAAAATGTGGCCACGGAGATCGGCCGTGAACGAAAGGTACATCCGAGCAGCCTTCAAAGCCTCCTATATCCCATCATGCACCGCGCATCACTTCTTCTACGGGAGAAAATGGAGTCCGATATTCAAAGGGGAAGATTAATTCCTTACTTCATTCAATCTAACGACTGCGATGATGATACTCTTCTTCAATTAAATAATAAATAATTAAAAATAAAACAAATTATTTCGGAGTCCATTTTAAACGTATAGCTCATTAGTCAGCGGTCGTCACGGTTGCTAGGTGACGTAACGTAAGCGACGTAACGTAAGCGACGCAACGTAAGCGACGCAACGTAAGCGCACAGACAGCGGTTGACGTACGCTCCGTGGCGTCGGCCTGTCCCACTTCGGCACGGCCTTTGCGGTCGACGGAGGCCACACGGAGGAGCGGGGTCAGCCGGACCCTTTGAAGGATACTTCGATGCTTCGAAGGGTGCAGCCGTTGAATTGGGACACGGCTTTTGTGTATGTAAACTTCTGGTTTCAGCTGTATCTCTACGGCGGAATGGTCGGCAGTTACCGTTACCATGGTGACACAATGCACACATTAGCAAATGCTGTCAAAAAAAGTTTCAAGATCAGGTCTGAAAACTCAAGAAAAATACAAAATGGATTTACAATGGATAATATTTGAACTTTTAGTTATACAAAGTTCTATAGTCACTTGCGTACGTGTCTTTTTATATGGTCTATGTAAACTTCTGGTTCCAGCTGTATCTCTACGGTGGAATGGTCGGCAGTTACCGTTACGATGACGCAATGCGCGCGTTAGCAAACAGTTCAGGTATCAGCAGAGAATCGGTGCCTCCCTAAAAGAAAATATAAAATTGAAAGCCATTTTTATTTGTTTTAAATAGGACAAAATTTAAAAATCTGATTGCGTAGGTGGAAAAAAAACACATTTTTTGCGGCATTCAAAGAACATCGATTTCAAACGTCCCAAGTACCGAGCAGAGCGTGTCTGGCCAGTTCACTTCTATAGGGCAATGAGTTCATGATCAAACAAGCGACCATGTCTGTCATGCTAACAACTGATGCTGTGCCTCAAAAATACTGATTATTACGATTAACTTTGCCTGGAAAAAAGTCTGAAATGTGTAAGATATAATGTTGAGTCTGTTGTATAGAATTTGAAAAGCAGTAACGACGACAAGGGATTACTTTGTTGTTGATGCAGCCAGACTCTGAGCACGAGATAAAGAGTGATGGAGTTCATCAGGGCAATAATCACATTAGGACCTCCAGATCTCATCTCATGTTGGAATCCAAAATGAGCTCCATCTGGCATTCAAAATCAAATAAGTTTTTTATATTTAGGAAACAAACGAGACCGTCAAGCCCCCTCTGCTTCCCGTGTGAGCCATTTATTCCGACAGCGTTCTTACTTGTACTGCTGATGATCCTTTGTGCTGCGGGTTTTTGCCATGAAGCGCTCGGCTAATTTCTCCAGGTTTCGGGAATATTCCATCTCGATCTCGGCCTTTTTCCTGAAGAAGTCCTGGAGATCCTGAAGGAGCTGGACCCTCATCTCCGTCTGCTGGTCCAGACATTTCTGCTGCTCCACCAGCTGTGCCCGGATCTCTGAAAAGAGGAAAATGAAATTAGAATTATGTTAAAAATTGATACGTTGCTGGGGGTGTTCTTCGTGTATCTCTATGGTGGAATGTTCAGCAGTTACCAGGGAAACACAGTGCATATATTAGCAAACACTGTCAAAAAAGATTTAAGATTTTCAGGAGAGTGTGATCAATTCGAACGGTAACGGTCCTGTTTAGGAGTTTGATTTTCAACAAGCGGAGCGGGCGCTTAGCAACGCTGTCAATCAAACCTGTTGCTAACGCTAGCGGGAGCGACGCCGGGGAAAGAAGGCACCTGATTTGTCTGTTATTAATGTTCATATCTTGATTTACGGACACAATAGCGAAACAAAAACCCCAGGATCATGTAGAGGGTTAATACGAACATTTAAGACCAAAATGACAAGTCTGAAAGCAGCAGTTACAGAGAGAGGAGCGACAGTTTTCTAATGTAAAGTGAACTGGAGGCCATGATCCCTTCCTATTTGGAACGCGGCGGCTAGCAGGTTAGCTATGTCCATTTAGATATACACTCTATGGTTACGTCCCAACACTGTTTAAGTGTTATAGATGGGCCTACTGCGTAATGTGCTATATTATAGTTATGCACATTTGGATTGATCCAGGGCCAGGTCCCAGGTGTTTCATTAAAGCACCGTACATTTCCACAACGAATCTAATGTAATACGATTCCCACAATACCTCACACTCTTCTCTTGATATTCACTGCGGTCCCTAAGCCCCGATTCCCAAAGGTAAATCAGCCTGAGAGGTCTTTCAGGGCGAAGCGGGCTAAACTTCCTTGATATAAATAACATCATCTTCCTTCTCCAAACACACAAACAAAGATGGCTTCCGGCGTGCGTCCCGTCAGACCAGGCGCGGAGAGGAGAATGGATTTCCCCTAATGGAAGGTGGCCTCCGCGTGATGTTTTCAGCACAGAAAACAGATTAATGAGGTGATTTAAAGGCACACACACACTAACTACAGCAGTAAAGACCAAGTATTTGTAGAATCGACCCAAACATATAGCAAAATATTGTCTTATTTTTAGGCCTGACGCGATAACAAATTTAGAAGAAACGATAATTAATTAAGGATAATATTGGAACTAATTCTAACAGGTTTGATATTTTCTTTTACTATGGATCATTCCTGGACGACTGAGGGATTACACAGACATTAAAACTAACTGATGCTAACTGATAATCCTCCCAAAAAACTGTTTCTAAATATAAAACATTGCTAAAAACCATGAGACACCATAGATAAACCGCAGAATAACACTTTAGTATCAGTTTGCCTCTATAATGAGTCATGGATGTTAGTAGTCATCCCTCTACAGCTCAGATCTTATCGCAGTGTAGAAAAAAATGACAAAACATCCCCACAAATACAAAGAAATTGTACACACGATAAATACTGAGCCCCAAAACATTATTTCATCCATCTTCTTCCACTTATCCGGGGCCAGTTCGCAAGGGAAGCAGTCTAAACAGGGACTGCCAGATTTCCCTCACGCGGGACACTTCCTAGAGATCTTCCAAGACGTTCCCAGGTCAGCCAAGACACACGATCCCTCCAGCGTTATATTGTTTCAAGTTTCATATATTAAACGATGAGTCGATATAGTACTTATAGTGACAGGCCACTACTTATTTAGCACATACAAACTACAAATCGTACAAAATATTATAACAGAAGACAGAAGAAACAACAGAAGATGCTCTGGGGTTTCAAACATGGATGGATGGACTTGTTGGGGCATGTGCAGGTAGAATAGGTCTTTTAGCTTTATTTGTTTTGTGATTAAAGTTTTAAGACACCGTAGATTAAAAAAAAACTGACTTAACTCTAGGTTTGGAGTCAGAACAGAATGTTATTGTAAGTATTAAGTTACCATGGTGTGGTTAAATAACATCTTACTGTTTGTCCACAAATGCAAACACAGAACCAGTAAGAGTAATTTAGGGATGTGCTTTAAGTATCGGCCGATCTCCGATATCAACCGATACCAGTGCAGGGACTAAAAACAGCATTTATTTCCTTTAAACTAAAAAAAAATAAGACAAAACTGGCCCAAATGTGTTATGTAACTGTTACTTATCTCTCAAGTGACTGCAGGACTGTTTTGTGTAAATAAAAGTTCAAACATTCCGTGACTTTCTGGGTCGACTACAACCAGTTTATATGTCCAACCGGGATATCGACCGACTGAACCGATATTTGGGAGCCGATATCTGATACCAGTATCGGATCAGTGCATCCCAGGAACAGTTATGACTCTGCATTCATTAGCTGTGTGATCCCAGACTCTCTTTCAGCTTGAAGTTCTTAATTCTTAGTTTAGTTTTATAGTTTAGTTTTATTCTTTATTTATCCTTAGTTCTTAGTTTTAATTAGTTTATTCCATGGATCTATTAAAGTATTGGAGTATTGCTGCTTAGAGCTGACTCATTGGTACTACAATGAAAAAATCCCTCCTGCCCAGAAAGGATTTTCTCATAGAGCCCAATGTAATCACAAACTGCTCCAAACTGCTCATTGAAAAATGACAGGGGCTGACAGGGACTGACAGGGACTGACAGGGCACCTACAGCTTTCACAAAGGTCGAGTTTTGTGGCAATTTTTTACCCATTTTCAAATCAAAGTTTTTCTCAGCTCAAAATCCGTCTGTTGTCTTAAAAAAAAACCTTTTTAATTGTTAGCTTCGGCTCTTTGTCCGCTCTGGCTAAACTCAAGCTCTGATTGGTTAGAGCGGTCACGTGGTACGACGTGAACGAGCATGTGAGCGATGTGAACGAGCCAAACTGTCAAGAACGAGCTGCAGGTTTAGAACATTCAGAAGCTCCTGGAAACAAACATTACAATTGTTTGTATTTATAATTTCTTTATTATTCCCCTGCCTCCTTTGCGGCTGCTCCGCTCGCTCTCGTCGCGCAAAGCCTCACGGGGGGTAGCGCAACTGCGAATGGCCGGCGGGCAGGGCAGGGGCGGATTTACTTGTTTTTTTTTAGCCGCTAAACGCTAAACTAGCGACATGCGCCGTTGAGCACGGCCAATTGACTTCAAAACAGACAACAACTTCTTTTAAAATCTCAACCGGCGATTAAATAAATAAACATATAAATAAATAACTCAACAGTCCAGCTCGTCAGGTATTGCAAAACTCAATTCACTTAACCAGCCTCCGGGCACAGACCCAAACGCCTCATGCCCGTGTGTGATGGACGCCTTCGAAATGGACCAGTCAAATTACATCAAATCAGCTCTCCTCCATTTAACAGCATTAAATCCTCTCACCTTCTAAACAAACTGGAGACGTATGTTAAGGTTATTAGTCGCTGCTGATTATATTTTGCAGTGTGGAGACATGTGGCAGGCAGAAGTACATAAAACCAGCCTCACAGAACAAGGAAAACCAGCCTCACAGAACAAGGAAGACAGCTTTGCAAGTCTAAATAAATGCTCATCACTGTAGCAGAACTTTGACAGAATGGTACTTTGGCTCCTATTAGGAACTGTAAACATCATCGCTTCTGTCAAACTGGTGGACCGCCAAAAGTACAAGTAGATGCAGTTAGCTATGGGTGCTATTGGCTTTGTGATGGACGCTAATGCGAATACATCAGCGCTTACGGTATGTCTATAGTGGCTATGGGATAACAAAGCTGGAAACACACAGTAACGCAATAGGTCTTTTAACGCAATTACATCCAAGACGGCTCTCGACGGGGCTATTCGTTAGTGTTGAGTTTTTAATACAGAGAAATCAGAGGGAAAAGAACCGTATATATATATCAAAAGTGATCAATACTACACTGATGAAATAAAGTACTTGGGTTATGCAGGTTTTTCAAGGTCAGATTTTTATATAGCGCTTTTCCACCTTCAAGGCCCGTAAAGTGTTTTACATCAAGGAACCACTCACCCATTCACACACATTCATACACCAGTGTACGCAGGCACTGGATTCGAACTGTTAACCTTCTGATCAGTGGACAAACGCTCTACAAACTCAACCGCAGTCGCCCCTAATTAACGATTATTTTAGTAATCGACTGGTCAGAGATTCATTTTTCGATTAGTTGACGTCAAACGATCATTTTGATTCATTAATTCCACTGTCTTTGAGGGCCGAGTATCTGTATCGGATTTAAAAAAAAAAAAAAAAATGGTGTGGGAACAAGACTAGATGAAACAGTTCAGTTTTTTTCACATTATGCTTAACTGAGTATCTAGTTTCAATACTTTCTTTATTTGTCAGGACCATGTACAAATTCATTAATCTTACAAAAGAAAAGATGATTTCTACCAGCTGATGTTGACACGTGATTATCTAAAATGTACTTTTTCAAATTTCTAGTAAAATTATTCAAATCTACAGACAATTTCAGACTGTCTGGAGCTGACTCCACTGCCTGATGGTTTGAAAGAGAAAAGGCCTGAGCAAAGGTTGAGGATCTTTTTGGAACTATGCACAGAGGCCGAGTGGATCGAGGAGTTTGTTCGGAACAAAGTTTAATACATTTTTTCAATGTAGGTGGAGCTGCATTATTAATAATTTTGAATATGTTTCTTAGATTTGAACACAAAATTAAATTGTCGAAACTGAACATTTTGTATTTACTTGTTTTTTTTTTTATCGAGTGCCTTTACTGCCTGATTATAGATGGATCCGAGAGATTTGAGCACAATCTTATTGGCCTGAGACCAGCAGGACACACAGTAGGTCACGTGTGGGATAATCACGATATGTAAAAGCGGCTAGCTACTTGCTTTAGTATCGATTAGCATCTGAGTTTCAATACTTTTGACAACCTTAGTTTAGTTTCCATCCCTTCTGCAAACATAAGCTGACCAACGCCAGATTTCTTCCCCCGTGTTGTCCCTCTTTGGTGCCATGTCCGTCCAGTCCAGGGTCCCTTCATGCTGCATTCCTCTGTCTGAGTCACTGTATGGTAAACAGTAACAGGCTGAGGGGATTTCATGATGGGGCCTGTGTGTGTGGACATCAAAGCCCATCGTAATCCATTTCAAAGAGGACGCTGACTTTAACTGTGAGCACCTGCACGAGCTACAGCGCAGCAAGGGCCATGTGCACTGTGTTTTCTTATTTTGAAGTCACTTAACGCAGTCCCCTGACACTCGACAGCTGTTTGTTGACGTCGGGAGGCCGGATAAAACTAGAGGCACTAAATCAACTTCATAAGATTTTAGTGGGGACGGGCAAAGAGCCTGCAAACTGCCGTTATTCTGCAATAGCCATAATAACTTTTCTTCTGACCGCGGGTATCACATCAGCAAAGAGCCATTCTGACCGCGGGTATCACATCAGCCAAAGAGCCAATCTGGACCGAAGCTGTTGAAGTTAATGCCCCTTCACGCCCGCAACGTTGTCAATTAAACCTGTTGCTAATGCTAGCAGGAGCGACCTCGGAGAAAGAAGGCACCTGATTTGCCGGTTATTAATGTTCATATCTTGATTTACGGACAAAATAGCGAAATAAAAACACCATGATCATATAGAGCGGGTTAATACGAACATTTTAACACCAAAATGACGAGTCGATGGAGCCGGAAGTGCGCCCATGCTCACTTCCTGTTTGGAACACGGCGGCTAGCAGGTTAGCTATGTTCATTTATATATACAGTCTATGCTTGACATGCCTGCAACCCAGTGTTAAAGGCAGGATCTGTGAGTGTGGACTTTACAATTATTTGCAAACTGTGAAATTCTTAATTCACTCATTCACAGATGACCATTTCTATGCACAAATGTAACTTTCAGAATGGGAGAGTACTGGTAATGTGCCATAAATATGCAGATAACAAAACTCATTTAGTTTTAGTTTCATTTAGTATATAAATTAGATTGAAATGACTTACTTTTGATTCTAAAACTAATAGTCATAGTTTAACAATAGTTAAAGGTTTTATATTACGCAAAATTGACTCTTGTGAGCTTCAAGCAATGTTATAATGTTGTTACCTCATCAAAAACATACCTGGAGTTGTGTTTTGTTTCATTCACACATGACACCTGTCGACATCCCCCAAAGCTCAAAATGCTCTGTTCCACCTCGTGATGTCATGAAACGGTAGTTTTCAAGTTAACAGCTCCTTTTACCTTTAGTTCAGTAGAGATTGGTATTTCCAGATCTGAAATAATCCAAATGATTCTAGTGAAGGTGTGTGGAGTTTAAAAACACAGTGGAGCACTTCCTGTATTAACACATGACATCACAAGGTGGAACAGAGTGTTTTTGGTTTGAGAGAAGAACTCAGCTGAAGTACACCGTGTTTGTGCGTTAAAAGTGTGAATGAAACAAAACACAACTCCAGGTCTGTTTGATAAGGAAATAGTGTAATATGGGCCCTTTAATAATCAGAAAATACCCAAAACACACATAACCTCAATAATCCGAAACTCTTGTGTACCATCAGATGGACTTGCTGGTGCCAATACTAAAGTTTGTGAAGCATAATATATTTAAACCGAGCAAAAAACAACATCAACAACAATCCAGCTGACTGATGGACCAGCCAGCGCATCCAAAACGGCTAAATCGTTTTTGTGGCGATGGGCCAAACCCCCTTTTGTCTCTCAGCTCAACTGGACGTGTTCCCATCTCTCCTTTGGCCGCCGTGCGCATACTTCACATAACCCCATTCACGGCAGCAAATATGTCCGAAGTGGAGCTCCAGAATGGCGTCTGGTTTGCCTGACAGGCGTTTCCATTGTCAGAGAAAGTGCTTTGTAAGCGTGGCGAACACTGACCCACATTGCTGACCTTCTATGAGAAAACTAGGCCCTGGTAAAAAAAACAAAAAACAGCTGAAGCTAAAAGAGTAATGCAAACGTTTGGAGTTGACAAATGTAGGGCTGTTATCGACTAAAGAAATTCTTGGTGGAGTAAAGACATGTGCAGCCGATTGATTAGTTAAAGAAGACACATTGTTCTTGTGTGTCTCTCTGGTTATAATCTCTGACACCCATGGATCATTCTGTTATAATTTGCACATTTTAAAACATTTTTAAACAATATTCACCTAAAACCACTACTTTAACCACCAAGAAACGAGTCCACTGATTTCAGGGTTACAAAGCTGTGTAGAGCCGTGTAGCTGTTGGCGCCCCCTATGGATAGCTGCACATCACACTAGCGAACAGCAGATTTTTTTTTTCATTTGTGCCAAAATGACTATGCGATGCTACCAAATTCTACAAGTATCAACAATTAAGAAAATAAAATTGGAGAACGAAGTGCGTACGTCACAGTGGCGTCACAGTTACCAGTGGCGGCAAAAAACGGGGGTTGATCGGCAAAATGGCGTCTTGAAATTAAGTGTTTTAAGATTTCTCAAACGTGAATCACTCCAAAAACAACTTCGAGAGACTTAATGAGAAGGAAACAACTATAACATGGTTAAAAGCTCTGAAAAGACCATTTTGCAGAATAGGTCCAGTTTTGGCAGTTCTGTTACCAACATAAAATACTGATGTCCAATATTAACTGATACCAGTGTAGAGACTGAAAATGGCAAAAACACATTTAACTGATGTAATTGTCATTTATACTGAACAGCTCTGTATGAATAAAAGTTCTAATATTGAGTCTTGTAACATCAAATTAAACGCCCAAACAGGATATCTATTGAACCGATATCATGGGATCGATATCCGATCCAGCTAAATTTCCTGGATTGGCACCGATATCTGATACCAGTATCGATATCGGCGCATCCCGCACTAAAAAGGGAGCGTGGCGAAAGCTCTCAAAACTATTACGCATCCCTATGTATCTGACCTAAACTGCGCAGACAGACAAGGCTTGACCTGCAGGGGGCGTTTATGCAAAAACAGCTACTTATGCAGAGAAAAGTACTTGGAAACAGTGTACTAAAGACAGTTAAACTTGTGACTCATGAATTTAACCTGCATTTTAATATATAAAAACCAAAACATACCAAATCTTCAGCTAACTCACTCACTCACTTCTTTCTGCTGTTGTCCCATACAATCCTTATAAAGAAAATAAAATACAAATCTTACGACTTAAACCCTATTCACATGTGATTACTTTTACCTGGGGTCCTCTGGTAAACTAATAATTATGAACATCAAGATCTGTGTTTCTAGTCCAGGGCGAAACGTCCAGGTGTGTAAAAATTCCCCTGAGTTTTACCTCCAGTAATTCTGCAAACTCAGAGCTCCTCAAGTGACTCCGGTTCTGTTTTTCCATCAGTGCATTAAAGCCAATAGTGATTCAAAATGTCTCTACAGCCCATTTTAGGTCCAGACACAAACTCAACTAAAAACATTAATTCCCCATGGACCATACCGTAATCCCGTTCTAGTTTTTTCTACAATTAAAAAGTAAAAAACATAAAACAACCATGGCGCCTCTGTGGAGAAGTTTGGCGCAAAGTTTGTAAAGTTTGGATCGATGGGCTGTATTAACGTGAACGGATTAACAGAGAGAGAAGCTGCGGCTGTTTCATAAGGAATCTGATCGTGTGGATGTCATTCTGACCGGCGATCGCATCAACGAGGTGAGAAACAACGGCGTTTGGCGCTACAGAGCAGGAGCACCGGGATAAAAATCTAGGCCTGTCACGATACAAGTTTTGAAGTGCGATATATGTCTGATGTAAATATAGACGATAAAAGATAATATTGAAGCTAATTTACGCCACTGACACCATCACGGTAACGCAGGATTTACCCCAAAAACACATCTATATGAACAATGTGAGCAGCAACAAGCTAATGAAACACTTAGAAGTTATTTATTCAACATTCTAGAGCTCAAATCAAATCACAGAACAGAAAAATAACAAAAATTTCACCCACTTGTACAAGAAAAAAAAAAAACAAACATAATAAATATTGACCCCAAGAGTTACTGCTACACCTTTTATGTACTGAACTTAAATAAAAGCAACATTGGCGACATTATGAACGAAATGGTTCTTATCTTGTTTCGGTGTCAGATTTGGTTTCAGTCCAACATTTCCACAATAAAATCCATAAAAACAGGTTATTTTAAGGAGACTATTTATCCTTTATGAATGGAAAAAAAAAAAAAAAAAAAGTCACAGAAATCGTGGGGTCATTTCAACTTTACAGACACCCCGAGGTAGAACTAATCCCGTACGAACAGGGCTGACGACATCAACTGTTTAATCGACCAAAGGAGTATAGGACACGCAGAACATTTTTAGTGGAGAGAGGGAAAAAAAAAATCAAAAAGACAAACATGTAGTCAAAAGTGAGCGTATTTAACCCAATGGGGGAAATATTGTACAAATGACATGAAACAAACTAATAATACAGAAACTTTAAATTTGATGTGGCTGATTTCGGAGCATCAGCGCTGACCTCTGCTAAAGTCCTTTGCTTTTCTTGTCTCTATGAGACACGCGAAGGAAGAGCACACTTCTAAAACTCAGCTCCCTGTGGCTGCAGTGACAGGCCTTTCTTACAATTTCCAATGCAAACAAATCGATTTAAACTTAAAATTCGATTTGTCAATTTAACCGGTTTCGCCAAACGTTACTTGGGCAGAGTTGAGGAGTTTCTAGTCTTTATAGGTTTGTGAAAGCACCCACTAAGAGTTGAATGAATATGCTAAGTATGTGTCAGGCACAGTACACACTTAATGTAGCTCAGTAGACCGAGCCAACAAGCAGTAAACGGTAGCTGTTTTCAGTTTCAGTGTCGTTAGCTCCTCCCTTCAGACAGATGTAAGGCAGTGTCCACCAGTATCTGACCAGAACTGAAGAAGCGAAACGTCTTCACTCCTACAACTTTTTGTCCAGTTGACAGATTTTACTTTTGGCTTTTACTATGGATCAGACCTGGACGACTGAGGGATTACACGTCTTTATAGGTTACAGAAATAAATCCAAACTTTGCCGGTGTTTTGGGCGCCTTCGCTGATTGCAGGCTCCAGCAGCAGCAGTAGTTATCTGGGGCATACTGTACCACATCAGTCCCAGCGCATGCAGAGCAGCTCATCAGCAGCACCTGAAAA